>JAOQMP010000007.1:3327019-3348262 GCA_027563575.1 Erythroxylum pedicellare
AGAGTATCCTATAAATCATGAGATCTTACAAATATGTATAAATTTATTTCCTATATTGTGTTAAGATTAGTGTTTATAAAGCTAATGCAAGTCTATTAGTTAGAAATGAATGAAATTTCTCCTTCAAATTCTGTCATTTCTATATGGCATCAAAGCTAGGATGGAGAAGTCCAATGAATAGAGATCCATGGATCTAGGTCAATTGAATGGGTTGTAGATTTTGAGGGGGCTTAGGGAGAAGTTAGACCGGATCTAAATAAGCCCATATACAACTAGAACATCATATCTCAACCCAAAACCTTAAAAGTAATGGGTTACGAGTCCTATTCTTGTACATAACTCACTTCATTCTTATATCTCTTCCGATGTAGAATTACTCCATTTTCCCACAATATTTTTTATAAACCCTAAATGTGATTTTCAGGAGTTGCTAGTTGAAGCTAGTAATTCTTTTGTCACCTAACTTTTAAACTTTTGGCATAAGATAAGAGTTTACTTTCAATTAGCTTGTAGTTATCTTCTATTTGTCCTAAATCAATTAACTTGTAAAATAAACAAAAAAGAGAAAAGGATTGCACTGGCATCTATTGCACAATAAGCAATTAGTTGATAAACTAGAAAAAAATACAAATATCGACTCCATGCTCAGTTGGTCTGTTACTATGTACATAGCCAAAAAATGTGCATATGTTTTCATTAAAGTAAATCATGAAGGAATAATACATTTCTGCTCAAGATAACATCCAATTAGCATTGAGACATTAACCAAAAAGTGGCAACCTTAGAAGAAACCAACAAGCTAGACAGAAAATCCTAAAATCAAAGGAGAGGGAAAATGAAGAATGATTTCTTATATATTTGGCTCATCAGTGTCTTCCACATATGTTAGCACTCCTGATATCTTTTTAAGAGATTACACCTAGTAATGGCATTTGCGCCCTGGCCCAGCTCAAAGAGTTGACTGGGCTTCAAGCCAGGCTCTGGGTTTTTTTAAAACTATTGGTTTTCAAGCCAAGATCACACTTGGGCTACCCGGCCCAAAGCCCAAATATATCAAGTGGAAACAACTTTATCTTGAGTGAAACATCATTTTCAAATTTTAAATTTAAAAAAAAAAATCGGACTTGGTTTGGGCCTATCTTCAGGTCGGTCTCAGGCCCCCGACCCCCAGCCAAGCCTAATTACAGCTTCAAAATGTGAAGATCACATAACATGCAACTTCCAATACCTAAAGGTTAAGGTCCTAATTCATGAAATATCCAATATCCTGCTCTTTGACACTAAATAATGACTACTCTATATCTTGGTTGCATTAATCCAGAACTGTAAAAATGCATTCAAATACTCTATGAAGCAAGACAATTCTCAATAGCAGAGGACTGCAATAATAGTTGCATGACTGGTTTAATCCTCATGTTCTGGTAGGAGGTACAAAAATGGTTGGCGCGCATACCTTAATAGTTTTGCATGCTCCTCAGCAGCTTTTGACTCAAAGGCATGTTCCTTGGTTTCTGCAAAAAGATTTTGGGCTTTTTCAATGAGCTTTATACGTGGACCATGAAGTGGAGATCCTTTACTTGCCATGGGATTTTTCCCAAGTTCCCATGATTCTTTCCATAAAAGAAAAGCAACCCCCTGTGAAAATTCCACAACATAGCCAGAAAAACAAAGAAAATAATAACAGAGAGGTGTCAGATATTGCCCCCAAGTTTAGTTAAATAAAACAGAATCACCGTTGTTATTTAAGGCTGTTCAATTAAATCCTGAAAATGAAACCAGCTCATGGCAAGTATAAATAAATACCCAGTGATAGCACCTTTCTGGTTTGGAGGTTTGGTTTATAACTCGATCCTTATTTATTGTTACAATACAATAATAAGGTGTTTGAATAGTAGTTCTCATTGAAATCAATTAAGTTGAATATTGTATCTAAAGCACCTTTCTGTTAAGAAATTGACCCAGTATACTCTAAAAAATTCTTACAACCACTTCCATGAAAAATTGTCCATGTATAGAATTGAAAATTCTCATTTACAACACAATAACTAGTGAAGCCTTGTATGTGCACAATAACTGAAGCTGAACCACGAACACATTGTACAATTATGTAATAACTTAGAAAGAATTCTACATCAAGTATTCTGAAATGTAGAAGCTCCAAGCCAGGAGCTTTAGATAATGAAGGTCAGCCAGGAGAGAATAAATTTTACCATTCAACTATATCCACATTTTTTTTGGGTTAAGTAATGTCTGGATCATAGTTATTGGATCAGCACAAGGCCCCAAGCATCAAATAGCCAGAGCATAACTTGGATATAATGTGAAAGTACCCATTCTTCACCAAGCGATGTTTGTAGGATATTATAAAGTACATACTTAAGCAACTTCCACACCAGAAAATGTCCTCATGTGTTAATCAATAAAGCAACAGACAAAATTCAACAAACTCATCCCTGTCCATTTCAAGGTTGCCAACAAAAAACTTTAAAATGGAATAGGAGACATAATTCACCAGACTGAAACATTCAAACCTACTTGAAGTTGCCCATTCGATAGGAAGAAATCCTTCAAGAATTCATGTTTATAGCATCTGATAGGAGAAATGAAAGATGTTATGGGACCAAGTGAAAAGAAAATTACGGAAAAGTACATAAAGGCATATAAAGGCCAGTCACATTGCATGGAGCATCACATAACATTGAATACTAACAGAATAATTGCAAGATGGTGGGAAGAAAATCCAAAAGTCAAATGACTAGCTACAACCACAAATAGTATGCATGCAAACTGCCACAAATACACACCAATAGCATGAGCACGCAGAAAATTGGAATAGATTTTAATGTAAGCAGTACAACATACTTAAACAATAACATGATAGAAATATTTGAAATAATGGCATATACCGTGCATAATTTATAAACAAGTCTCGTGCCAGTGGTTTGGCTTGTATTGTTGCAAAAAACTCTAAAGCCGGTCTCTGCATCAACAGGAAAATATACTGAGAAAGGCTAAAAATTGTATGTATCATGAAGTATGAAGGTCTCCAAATAAGTACCTTTTGCCAGATGTGAAACAGAACAAGGTAAACAAGGTCTGTATCACCACTTTCAGTAGCCTTCATCAGCGCCACTTCTTCCTCCCCAATGCTTAGCAGGAGGGGAATCTAAGTGAAAGAATAACATTCAATTTTTACGATAACTTTATCAGGAGGGGTACAAATTCACTTCATGAAATGTTCACATACTCCAAGAACTTAAAAGCTGCTTGTTCGATGATCATAATGTACAAACTTATAGAATATATCGACAAACAAAATGTAAGTATTGCAAGACGATGCACACATCACAAACATGTCAGATAACAACACAAAGGCAGGTAAGGACATTTATTTGCAGTTCATCACAATAATGGTTACATAACTTTTTAATAATACAAGAAGATTTGCAGACTATGTTCTTTTATTCAGAGGAAGCAAAATGGATTTTAGATATAAAATGTACAAAATCATTTCCAAACACTGTTTTAACAGGGGCGTGTATATTCCCCTCCACAATGCCTTAGTTGGATCTACTGACCAAAACGCAGGCATAAATGATCTACCCACCTGCTTGGAGGAGCGTGGTTCATGTTCAACAAGCATAGCAGCCAACTTCCGGCGGCCAGATTTATCTGCATGAGCAGCAACTGCTGCATAAGATATACCCTTGCATAACCTCAGCTGCAACTCGAAGAATGTCGTCTTAGATACCAATTTACCCACACAAAAAAAGGAAAAAGGAAAGTGAATTGAGAAACGTCTAATTCAGCTGTCAAAATGTGTACAAACCTTATCAAGCAAGATTTCAAGAAGAGTTGCATCAGGAATTGCCAATGAGGCTGTTATCTTTGCACACGCCCAATGCATTATCACAACCTCCTGCGAAAGGCAAATTCACATAATGGTGTAAGTTGACAATTAGCTATGTTTCTGGGTAGAAAAGTCGGAAATATATCGACTAAAATCACAGAACAATAGAGAGCACCAGTCAAAACTTAATATGGTATCACAGTTCAAACATTATTGGTAGTTAACAAATGTCTATATTCGTGACAAAGAAACACAGAGAATAACTGATTAATCTAAATCTTTAAGCAGAAATTGAAGAACAAAACGGGCCTTATTTAGGCATATGAACTGAGAAAGGACATGGTAATTTCCATAGTTACTGTAACATCCACAATTTCATAAACATATAAACTATCGTATTCCTGATAATACATTGTCGTGGCATTGTGCAAAATGGAATAGAATGTTAAAAACATACTCTTCCGCTAGGGTTCAAATCCTAGTGGAGATCTCTAATTCTTTCCAGCGAACCAAAGAAACAAATAAGAAAAATTCAAAATAGTAGATAAAATATAACCTAAATATACAGTAAATGAAAATGAGATTTCATGTTAGACAGAGGCTCATTTGGCTAATTTCTTGCAAAAGTTGTGCAATGTCAATAGCATTCATATAGATGGATCTATCCGAGTTAAACCCAAGTACTTTAAAACTTCATAGGTTAGTGCATTAGCCTATGCTACAAAAAGATACTACAGAAAGGCCATACAGATCAAAGCATCGAACAATCTGTCCATGGCCATGCAGCAACCTCCCCCAATTGGAATTTAATAGTGGACTACCTAGATGGGCACAGAAAAATGATAAACTTTTGTAAATCGCTATTTCTGCAATCAGAAAACTGTAGATGCCTGTCGAAGGTAGAACCAAGATTCATTAAAAAATTAAATCACTTCACTTATTTTTGTGATCAGCAATGTGAATCATAAGTCAATTTACCCTGCCACCAATCGAACTGCAATGAGATAGCCAGAAATTTTGGGACAAAAGTGATTTGTCATTTGAAGCAAGTGATTGTCAGCACAAAAATACAGATAAAATTTTCATCTGACAGCTTCCACAAATGTTCAGCCCCATCATTAGTTAAAGAGTAAGCTTCATTTCCTACATCGTCTAATTCCATATCAAGCCAAAATTTACTCCTAAGATATCATTTGCAAAAGAGGAGAAGAATTACACTATTCATGGTGCAAAAGTTGGAGACTTACTTGATTCATTCCATAGTACTCGGAAATCCGCAGTGCAAGAAGGTGTCTTTGAGCATTAATTAGACGAGCAATCAGAACAGGTGCTGTAAGGGACTGAATTCAAGAAATTATACAGTGTAATTTCAAGAAAATGCATGTAATATACCATTAAATGCAATTGGATAAGAGGCACTTAAAACCTTATACTGCTGAATACTAAGTGGGATGCCAATCTCAGGGTCACGAACAGCATTTAAGACCCGCAAAGTTTTACACATTTCCTGAATGCGGTCACGTTGAAAATTGCTGCCAAAGCCAACTGGATATCAATACCGAGAACAGGAATCAGAAAATGAAATTACAATTTTTCAGTTTCTATGACTACAGATAGTAGAAATAACAGCTGCTATGTTTGAATTGGCAAAACAACTAATATAGATGATAGAAATAACAGCTACTAAGTTCAAATTGGCAAAACCACTAATAGTTAACTTAGAAAGGGAAAAAATATGACATTGACAATATGAAGAAGAAAAAAAAGTTTTACAAAATTCTTTATCAACAACCAAGTTTTGTAGAAAAATATGCCACAAAATTCACCACAGATATTTACTTACATATCACCATATAACATTATGATACAGCAACCTCATCAAAGTTCTACAGAAAGCTAGTAAATTATAATAGTGGCCAATATTAATGTGCAAGGAAATCAATGTCACCTGCAAAATGCCTGACCATAGCTTGCAGCTCTCAAGAGTGCCCGCTGACGAGAAACATCAAATTCATGACCAGCAGCATCAATACATGCTTCAACAGCCTCAAGCAAGGATGCTCGTATCAATCTCAGATTTTCATCTGCCTGGTAAAACCATAGTGAGTGAGGATTGAAGAATGAGGATTCACGGTAACTTGTTACGAGGCTTACTAGGAAACATATTTGACAGATGCAAAGAAAAAGACATTAAAAGTTCTAGTGATGGAATTTTGTTCAAGCGCCCATTACTAACAAATCTATTGTTAGTGAAACAGATATGATTAGGATCAGAGTATATTTTATAATAAAAATCATAACTCATATTCAGATTAAGATAACGCGGAATGAAGATATGCATATACATCACAAGAATAAGAATATGCATTCATCCCTATTTTGAAAACAAGAATCTCTACCTTAGCACTTCGCCTGTCAAAATGATCCAAGGCATCAAAAAGCAAAGATGCGGGAGATGTGCTTCCTATCTTGAAGATAGATACAGTTGAATCAGGAACTCGTTGCAGAAACTCCATATTTGTGTTGGACAATATTCTCACCCCATCACACTCAGGGATAAGAATAAGTGGTGCATCATATACGTAGCTTATGGAATCTTTAGATGGGCCCACCATCAGCAATAAGTCATCCCAATAGAGTAGCACACTGTCCAAGCCACACCACGCCATCTGCTCTGGAGGAAGGGCTGACTGCATACATTAAACAGATCGATGAAAAGAGAAATGAAATACAACTACTTATTACATGTAAACATATCGAACAAAAAATGATCACATATTTGGATTGGAAATGCTTCATTAATTTCAAACAGTCTTATTATACCTTACAAGCATATTTAAGGAAAAGAAAGACAAGAGCTTTACATTAGTTTCGTAGTAACGCAAAAACTCACCTCACACTGATACTCAAAGAGGATCTTAAACTCAATATTCATAAGCACAAGCCTTCCATCATGCATAAAGCACGCCAAAAACCTCCCATCTCGCGAAACAGTAATCTTTTGCACGGGACCCCCCATAATACCACCATCCACTTGCCTGACCTCATCCTCATCAACAACTTCAATCCCATCACCCACACCCAATAACACCTCCACGTTCCCTGAAACTGTAAACTGCGGTTCAATTACCACCATACAATGCGGCAGCTCTTCAGTTCCGAGCCCGGGATCCGGCAGCTTGAACGGCTTGACTTCCTTGAAATCTGGGACACAGAACAACTTTCCTGCCTCCGTCAAGCAGACAACACCGTTCCCCCAAAACATACATTCCACCACATTTTGCTCAAAACACTCTTTTCCCATCGATAGATTGGGCTCGATGCACTCTGCGTGGATGTTATAGCGATAGATAGTGCCGTCTTGGACTATACACATAAGAGTTTGATCGTCCATCCACGACATGCCGATCAAGCGACCGCCAGGGTTCTTCCAGACGGTTTCGGCGATGGGCACGCCGGCGGAGTTGTAAATTCTGAGCTTTCGGAGGGCGGATTCGGCATAGAGCTGGACGATCTTGGAATCGTCGCGGATTACAGCGATCGGGCCCCCAAAAGGTGCGCAGGCGATTTTGTTGCGAGTCAAATCGATGTGCTTCCATTGCATTTGGTAGAGGTCCAATTTCCGATAATAGCGGTCGTAGAGTAGTTGCCACTCCGCCGCGACGGAGACGTTCGCCATTCGAGTGGTGCTGAATTTTGGGCCTTTACGCTCCTTAGAGCTCAGATTTGCGAGTAAAAGAGTAATGTTAAGTGAACGCTCGAAGCAGTACAGGTTTGTGTATAATTGATTATGCAATAATACAATTATATAAGCAGGCCTATCATATTATACATTTTAATGGAAGTAATAAAATTCTACTTTATAATATTTTCCTTTTCATATCAGTACATTAATTTATTTATGAGATATTTTTGCCATCAATTTTATTATCAATTGAGTTCATATCGACGCATTTGATATTAACTCAAATTTGAAACAAAGTTAATTATAAAAAGATATAAAATAATATTTAGAAGGCATTTAAAAAAATTTAAAGGAGTATCCAACAACATTTAAAATTGATAATTAAATTGTAAAATTATTTATCTAAAAATATTTAAAACTAATATTTTAAATAAATTGTTCAAATATTCAAATTATTCACAAAAATAAATACAACCTGAAATTAGTAATGAATAAAATAAATAATAAATAAAAAAGGAAAGTAAACAACTTGTTTTAAATAGATCAAAATTATTAAGCAGATGAATTCCTTTCAAACTTTTGTAACACGTAGTATGAATCTTATTATGTGTTTCGGATCGTTCGTGAAAGGGAAATAAACGAATTAAATGCGGAATACTTGATTTTGGTTCTATCAAAAATTCAAAGGAGCTTTCTGATGCCGTAACAAACTCAATTTCACCGAGACCTTCACGAAAACTTCTCACCGGCACATAATTAACGTCTTTCTATAGTTTTCTCAATATGTAAGCTTTCTTAACAAGTTAGAGAATCCATATACTTACGAATGATATGAGCAACCACAAGAGAGCTTAACCTATTTATATAGCTTCCATATCAGACTTCCTCATCATAGGCCTAATATAGATCCAGTTTACACTTATTGGGATATATTTTCCTCCTAAACTTTGACTCATTGACCAAAATCATTTATTGGGTCATTTTAATATTCTTATTGTTGTTACTAAACACAACAACAAAATTATCACAGTACAACTGAATGGGCCTAATTACTGAATCTATTATAGACCACTCAGAACTTAAGTTTCTAAGTCAAACTACCTGTGTAGCAGCCCCATAGCATGCAACAAACTCTGTATGTATAGTCGAGGAAGTTACCAGTGTCTGCTTGACACTCTTTCACAAAACTAGACCATCTGCCAATATAAAAATGTAACCTGAAGTGGACTTGCGATTATGCGGACATATAGCAAAATTAAAATATGTATACCCCATTAGGCTTAGATCGTTGACCCTCTTGTAATGTCAACATATATCCTTGGTTAGTATCTCAACACTCGCTTGACTGCATTTTAGTGGTCTACACTTAGGTTAGTCAAATATTGACCTAATAGTCCCATAACAAATGCAATGTCCAGCCTAGTGTATACCTGGACATACATCAAGCTACAACTGCACTAGAGTAAGGAACATTCCTCATAGCCTCTCTATCAACTTCATTCTTTGGACACTATACCAAAGATAATCTCTCACCGTAAGAAATATGTGCTACAATAAGTCTACATTCAGCCATATTAAACCTTTGTAATACTCGCTCAATGTATACACTTTGCGAGAGGCCTAATGAGTATTGAGATCTGTCCTGGTGAATCTATATACCTAAAATAAAAAAATGCTTCACCAAGGTCCTTCATGTCAAAATGCTTGGCCAAAAGTTGCTTCACTTCATGCAACATGATCAAGTCATTTGACACGAGTAATATATCATTCACATACAGTAGTAGGAAGATAACTTTGCTCCCCATGACCTTGTAGTACAAGCATCTTTTAACTTTGTTTTCCACAAAGCCAAAAGAGGTCAAAACCTCATCAAACTTCAAGTACCACTGTCTAGAAGCCTGTTTCAAACTGTATATTAATTTAGCCAACTTGCAAACTTTGTCAGTTCCTCCTTGATCCTAAAATCCTTTAGTTTGTTCCATATAGACCTCCTCATAAAGGTCACCATTCAAGAAAGTAGTTTTAACATCCATCTGATGTAGCTCCATATTATAATGAGCTACTATTGTCATAATCACTCTAAATACATCTTTTGAGGATGCAGGAGAGAAGGTAACTTTAAAGTCAACCCCTTCTCTTTGAGTGAACCTTTTGGTAACTAATCGAACCTTAAACTACTCAACTTTACCTTGAGTGACCTTCTTAGTCTTAAATAGCCATTTACAACTGACGGGTTTACAATGTTAAAGCAAATCAACTAGCTCCTATACCTTATTATGCTACATAGATTACATCTCATCCTTCATTGCTTCCTACCATAAGTCTGTATGAGGTCTAAAAACGACTTCTGTAAAAGTCATTGGATCCACAACATATCCTATATCATAGTCTTATTAACCTAAATAGACTATATAATCAGATGAGATAGCAGGTCGTCTCTCTCTAGTGGATATACACAATTGCAATGGTTCTTATACCCAAGAATCTCTACTTATAAAGGTATAAGTTTCTGTTCCTGCACAAGCATGATGCTCGGACCTTGATCCACTAGACCTGACTGAATCGTCGGATACGAAATAATCATAGTATCCATCCTGTTATTACCTGGAAGGTAAAAGGGCCCACCCTCATCATGGACATCGTATTCCAAAAACTTAGTTATTTTTAATTCTACTATTTTGGCCCCTCTTTCTCTATAGTAAAATCTGTAGCCTTTTAAGTGGTCAAGATAACCTACTAGGTAGCAACAAGTAGAATGAGGTTGCAATTTGCTTTCAAAAGAATTATATAATTGTACCTCCACAGAGCAGCCTCATACACAAATGATTTCCACCATTTCCGGAGTTCAAAAGGTATCTTAGGCACTGACTTGCTTAGGACTCTATTAAATATATATTCATTTCAATTACAATACAAACCTATTATAACAATTGTAAAACTATAATTTACCTCAAACCACGAATAAACATAAATGCTCTTATTAGTATTTTCAATTGTCTACAAGGTCATCAATAAACTCACGGTTCCACATCAACAAAATACGTGTTCATCACTCATTTGCCATTTGTTTTGACCTATTCCTATTAATATTAATGAATCCTTAATTGCCATCCTATTTTAAATAACTTAAATTGATAAACAAATTAGATTAACAACATATCGTTAATTGCCAATGATAAGAAAATGCCATAATCAAGATTATAATACCAATAATAAGTAAGACTTAGTACTATAATGACAATAATAAGTAAAGTCTCCTAATTAACACTACCAAATCTCAAATTGTAATACACACAACTAATATATGCCAATACAAGAAATCCTTTAATCATCAAATAGGAGTAAAAAACTCCATTTAACATTTTACCATTGAAACGTATCATAAACATCAATTTCATAATGCCGATTTCCTATAGCATAACATGAAAATTTGCTTAATTGTAATAAACAATAACCTATTCTTACCTATTTTGAACTCCTAGAAGTTGAATCAATGGCATTGTTTGATTTCACACAAAAAAGTGACATTCCATCAATATAAATATAAAGAGTATGTTTTCCTCAATATGAAGATAATGTGAGATTTCCCAAATAAAATATTTGTATGATAAATATAAAGTTCAAAATTACATTTATAGTCATATAATTATTTTAATAAATAAATAAACTTGTGTATGAGGCTAGACCATGTGCCATTCACACGAGATAAAGGGCCTTAAAAGTAGAAAAAGTAAAAATTTAGGGGCTTGTTTAATGAAAATAGAAGCTTAAAGAAAATATCAAATGTGTTAAACCTCAAAGTTTAGGAGAATTAAAGAACTTTGTCTCTTGTTTTTCTAAAATTTATAAGTAGAAGTACTTATTATCCATCCGCTTTTATTAGATGGGAAATAATGTTTATGTATTAATATTCAAAAGCATCCCCATTAACAATTTGGTTCCTTTTAACAATTGGGCCGTCGTTAAACTCTCTCAATGGGCCTCTTCTTTTTACCCATCGCTACCCATAACACGACCCATAGCAATATTAATATAATATACCAAAAACAAAAGGGTTCAAAGCGAAGAAGTTATTGCCTCGTATTCCAAATGGCTTCACGGAATCCCTAGGTTTTCCTAAAATTGAAGAACATCGGCTCGGCTGGGTGGAGCAAATTCAGTTCAGATCCCTTCTTTTGATACTTTTGTATTTGTACGTCTACGCTATTCTGTTATATATCGGCTGGGTGGAGCAAATTCAGTTCAGATCCCTTCTTTTGATACTTTTGTATTTGTACTTCTACGCTATTCTGTTGTATGTTCTTTATCTGATTTCTCTTTGTTTTTGTTTTAGGAACTGAATTTTGTTGGGTAAATTAAAAATCTTCGATGGAGATACAGACGAGTGGGAAAGCGATAGATTCGCTATTGGAGAAGGTGCTGTGTATGAATATTCTGTCTTCGGACTACTTTAAGGAGCTTTACCGGTTGAAGACGTACCATGAAGTGATTGACGAAATCTACAACCAGGTCGACCACGTTGAGCCTTGGATGACTGGAAATTGTCGCGGTCCTTCTACTGCTTTCTGTCTTCTATACAAGTTCTTCACCATGAAGCTCACTGTCAAGCAAATGCACGGCCTTTTAAAGCACACCGACTCTCCTTATATTCGAGCAGTAATTTTGCTCTTATTCTTTTTTTCTTTTTGTCAAAGTAACTCTTTGCGTATCTTTCTAATTTCCCTCATTCTTCTAGCAGATTGGATTCCTGTATTTAAGATATGCTGGTGATCCGAAGACTTTATGGAATTGGTATGAACCATACATTAATGATGATGAGGTATGTTATGATGAGCTTTTCAGAGTGTTGAGCTTGTAAATGTCAACAGCCTCCTATCGAATCACATTTGTCTGCCAACTACATGCTTTAGTTGTGCGGGATTCTACAGTTATGAAATATCTAGGTTATTAGTGTTTGTTTATCAGTTTAAAGACAAGCTTGATTAATCCTATGGATTCAATTTAATCATTGTGTTTTGAAACTGCTGAAATTGATTAAATTCTACGCTGCCCCATGAAATGAATTGTGTTCAATGTTCTAGTTGTTGGAATTTTCCTATTCATTTCTATTTATCTTTTCAACCTATTTTGAGGTTTGTAGCTCAGTTATATTTTCTCATACATATGATTTGTGCAAACAGAGGGTAGATTTTGTTGAAGAAATGCTGTCCTTTCTATGATTCCAAGAGAGAACAATTTCAGTTCTGCACAGACCCTATCTTCCTTGTCTGAGTGTTCATTAGCTAGTCAATATGCAATAGGGCTTGAGGGAGTGCTTTCACACAAATTTCCTTACTTATACTTTGTATTCCATTACGTTTAAGAGGGAAAAGTTGTAGAATATATAAATATGTTTTCCTCATATGCTGATGAGCTGCATTCTTTACCTCAGCTGGGAATTCAGTGATGTACTGAACAAGAAGCTGGTGGACTGGCTTATGATAGTATAACTTGCCATTTAAATGCTTGAAGTATTATTAGATTTTGATGCAATTCAATGGGAAGCTGAAGCCTTGATCATTTATTGATGAACAACTTTCTGATAGTCCTTTTCTGTCTACTTAGCTTCAAAAATTTAGTTGTTATTTTTCGGCATTTTCTTTGCAGATTTCTAAATTTGGAATACTGATTTCATGACTTCTGGATAATGTGTTTCTGCATAGCTTTTTGAAAATGCAGGACTGTGTCAACCCAATTGGAGTGGTGTCGTGATCCTTAGTGAACCTGACATTGATAGCTGCCTAATTATTGCTATCTCCCTCATTGATCATTGTATTTACCCGTAACCACTGGTCATTCTATAATAATTCCCTGTTTTAGTAATTGTTGTTTGGTCTTGGATAGTCCTTGTCTACACTAAACTTACCAGAATTAGGTATCCTCTCATACATGTGTGCTTATCATTATTATTTAGACAATGTTGTCTAGTTTTCTTTTCTTTCTTTTGCTTTACCTGACCTATTTATATCAATGCTGTTGCAGGAGTTCTCTCCAGGATCAAGTGGACGAATGACTACAATGGGTGTGTATGTACGTGATTTGCTTCTTGGGCAGGTCAGGTGCAGTAAATTTCTAATTCTTTTGACTTCTTACTGTTTATCTTTAAAGAAAAAGAATCATAGTGTTGCCTTTTTTTTTCAGTACTATTTTGATACCTTATTCCCTCGCATTCCTGTACCTGTAATGCGGCAAATTGTGTCTAATTTGGAGAAGATGAAGCTCCCCACCAAAATATCTGGTGCCACAGGAGAATCTGTTCGTCATGGATCTGATGATACTGCACGTAGACCCCCATCTGTTAAGGCTGCACTTTCAGTCTCTTTTGGTCAGCGTGCTCCACATCGAGCATCAACAAGAGACTCATCACCTGTTCGTCGAACACTACCACAACCTTCTTATGATAGGGCCAGTGATGAACCACGAAGATCTCCCAGCAGTCGCCGAAGCCAGAGTCGTGGATATTCTGATAAAGATCATTCAGATAGGGATAGGGACCCAGACCGGGAAAGAGATAGAGATCGTGATAGAGATAAAGATTGGGAACGTAGACGGGGCCAGGATCGCAATCAAGATCGTGAACGCAACCGGGATTTGGACCGATTGCGAGACAGGGACAGGGACAGGGACAGGGACAGGGACAGAGACAGGGACAGGGACAGGGACAGGGACAGGGACAGGGAATGGGAGAGGGAAAGACACCGTAGGCATGATAGTGATAGGAGGTCCAGGCATTCTGAACGAGAAAGCAGAAGAGATTATGAAAGAAGTAGCCGTGATGGTAATAGGCATTACGAAGAAAGGTCTCATAGAAGCCGTAGCCGGAGTAGGAGCAGAAGTCAGAGCTTGCAAGCTGGTGGTACATTTGATCCCCAGTCTGGTCCTAGGAATGGTAACAAAGAGAAGGCATCTGCTTCCAGCAATTTGGCAAAACTGAGGGATCTTTATGGTGACATAAATGATCAGAAAGGAGATTTGAGCCTGGATAGGGTTAGACGGCGGGATAATAGTGGTGAAGAGGTTATTAGACTTGGTGGTTCTACATGGAAATAGTTCAAAGAGGTTTCTGTAAAAGTCCCCCGTCAGGTCAGAAGCATGACTTGATCTCCAGGCATGCATACTTTGTCGATGCATGACATGACGCCACTTCTAGGAGCCTCTTGTTGTCTCCATTTGTAGACGCTGCAGCTTAGTGTTCATTGACGATGTCTCTGTATCAGTCCATGGTAGAAAATGTTCCCATGTTGACCTCAAAGACCTTTTTCGTACCAAATGGGTACTGAATTGTTTTTGATGAATTCTAGAGCATGTTAGGTTATTAACTGGTAAGATGCAAGTGATTAGTTCGTACTATCAAATATTAATTTGGTTTGCCTGTTATGATCTCAATGCCATGTTCAACTAGAGGAAGGCAACAAACGGAAGCCCCTTTACGGGGGTATACTCGATACTAAAGTATATGGAGAAACATCCAGATTCGATAACGTTGACCGACTGATTTCATATCAAATTCACAACATTATGGTTGCCTGTGCATCTGCATTTGTAGGGCTCTGGGAATTCGTAATTTACTGGACGAGGTTGAAAGTGCTTGGTACAAAACATGGAAGTAGCACCTTCCATAACACGTTGAGTTACGTTGGGACTGTTATGTCTCCAAATTCCTTGCACTGTTGAAAAGTAGTTGGATTGTGTAACTGAGTCTTTTATTTTGATCCACTTTGAATTATATTACTTTTTGAAAATTTTAAAATCTTTTTATTTTTATAATAAAAATACAGATGTCGTATAAAGGACGTGTGACATCCCTAGCATTGTGGGGTTTATCAACATAATGAGTAAGGTTTGATGATACTGGCAAATCTCCTATTCATACGTTATGCTGTTTTAACAGGTTGAGCATCATGTTCTTACTAGGATGTTTCAATTTTGTGTCACTTAATCTTGTTTACATATTTGTGTGGATTTTATATAAACGTTTGAATGAGATTTAATGAAACAGAATAAGAACTGCTTAATCAGAACAGAAGATTTGATTCCGTTTTATGAAGGCTGTATGATTATAGAAATTCTAAACTGTTGTATTTCACTCCTTTTTGATCAATACATAAATACAAGTATATATAGAATAGAGGAGGCTATTCTAGAAAACTAATATCTTTACATAATATCATAATATTTGTACATAATATTAGATCTGATTTCTTAACTATTTAGGAGTTAATAATATCGAAGAAATATCCAACTGGATGTTTCTCAACACTCATCCTCAAGCTGGCTTGTATATGTCATCCATAGCTAACTTGGTAGCTAGAACATTGAACTGCCTCTTATGTAATCCCTTTGTAAGAATGTCAGCTACTTATTGTAATGTTAGAATATAGGGAACACAAATTCATCCTTATTTAATCTTTTCCTTGATGAAGTGCTTGTCAACCTCAACATGTTTTGTTCTATCATGAAGAATAAGGTTGTGAGTTAATCCATAGGACTTCACAAATTCCATATGCCATTGCACGAAACTAGTTTCGGCATTGCTTATTGAAACAACACTTTGTTTCTTACTCCTCCAAGTTACCAAGTTACCACCAACAAATGAGCAATAACCTGAAATTGATCTTCTATTGGTAGCATTCCCTGCCTAATCAACATCATTATAGACTTCTACTTGAAGGTTGTTCTGCTTATGAAACATTAAACATTGCCCAGGAGTTCCTTTTAGATGTCTTAGTATCCTGTATACAACATCTGGATGTTTTTGGCTTGGTGAGTGCATAAATTGACTCACTAAGCTCACGACAAAGGCTATATCAGGTCGGGTGTGTGATAGGTATATTAATCTCCCAACCAGTTAATGGTATCTCTCTTTATTAATAATGTTTTCAGGTTGAACTAGTTTGAAATTTACACTAGACTCAACAAGAGTATCAGTTGCCTTGCATCCTAGTAATCCGGTCTCATTCAATAGGTCCAGAATATATTTTCGTTGGTTCACAAATACCTCATCCTTAAATCTAGCAAATTCCAATCCGAGGAAGTATTTTAGAGGTTTAAGATCTTTAATCTCAAATTCTTTGGCTAATCTCTTCTTCAACTCTACTATTTCGGATACATAATCTCCTGTTATGATAATGTCATCTCCATAAACAATAAGAATTGATTGCATAACTACCTTGGACCGCTTGTAGAACAATCTATGATTAGCTTGGCTTTGACAATAGTTGTAGCTCTTCACAACCCTTTCAAACCCGTCAAACCATGCTCTAGGGGACTATTTTAGTCCATATAATGAATTCCTTAACTTGCACACCTTATTTCTCCCATAGGTATCCTCAAAACCTGGGGTAAGCTCATAAAGACTTCTTCTTCTAGGTCTCCATTAAGAGATGCATTTTTTTACATCTAGTTGATTCCACTCAAAATTTACAGCCAAGGATAGCAATACTCGAATTGTATTTACCTTTGTAACATGAGCAAATGTCTTTTGGTAGTCAATACTATAGGTTTGAGTAAATCCCTTAGCAACTAATCTTGCCTTCAACCTTTCCACACTACCATCGACCTTAGACTTAATAGTGAAAAGCTATTTGTATCCTACCAAATTTTTATCTCTAGAAGAGTTCACAAGTTTTATTCTTCTCAAGAGCATTTACTTCTTCCATAATAGCTGATCTCCAATATAAATCTTGAGGTGCTTCCTGAATGTTTCTTGGCACAATCAAATTAGTGGTTTTAGATATAAATAATTTATATGTGTGTGATAGTTTTCCATAAAATAGGTACTTTGATATGGGATGATTGGTGCAAGTCCGTTTCCCCTTTCTAAATGTTATGGGTAGATAATTATCAGCAGAAAGATCAGTATGAATATCACTTATAATTTGTGGGTCAGTAGGTATAGGTTGATCATTACTAGACATAATAAGGGGTAAAGTAGCATAAGGTTACCTGAATTGTTCCCAGGTTCCTTCTTCGAGGGATTTGAGAGGCTATGCATTGTAGGTTGTTCTCTACTTCTTAATTGAGTCATCCTCTTAGTATAAACACGAAGCTCAGCATTCCGTTCCTTAGGAACGGACAGTTGTATTTCTCCCTTGTGGATGAATCGGGATTTCCTGGCATGGACAGATTAAAAGTAGTATCTTTGGCTTCATTATTAGAAATTATATTGTGATCAATAATGACCGTGGGTAGGGGATTAGGAGTATGACCCAAAGTTTTTCTGCTTCATTAGAGTTCTCCCCTTGAAGAATTTTTTTTGTGATTTAGGAATGTGACATCTATGGAGACAACAGTTTTTTGAGTTAAAGGATTGTATCATTTATAACCTCGTTGACTAGGAGCATACCTAATAAAGACATTTTTCAGCTCTTGGATCTAGTTTGGAGTTTCCCTATTTGAGTTGTGGATATATGCAGTACACCCAAATACTCGAAGAGGAGGAGTAGAGTAAAGTATATTTTCAGGAAAGCATTGTTTAAAAATATCTAAGGGTGTTGAATGATGCAAAACACGGCTAGGTATTCGGTTAATTAAGTATGATGCAGTTAAAACAGCCTCACCCCAAAGGTATCTTGGCACATTCATTGTAAACATAATGGACCGACCGACTTCTAGTAAATGTTTATTTTTCCTCTCGGTGATACCATTTTGTTAAGGAGTATTAACATATGTAGATTGGTGAACAATGCCTTTAGACTTAAGAAATTTCCCAAGGACTTCATTAAAATACTCGGTACCATTGTCAGAGTGAAGTATACCAATGCATGTGTGAAATTGAGTTTCAACCATGGTAAGGAAGTTTTGAAAGATTTGATCAACTTCAGATTTTTCACTTATTAAATAGACCCAACATAACCGAGTATGATCATCAATAAAAGTTACAAAGTATTTTTTCCCAGTAAAAGTTTTAACACGGGATGGACCCCAAACATCACTATAAATTAAGTAAAATGGTTTGGATGGTTGATATGGTTTTGTAGGGTAAGAAATCTTATGACTTTTGGATAAAACGCACTGGTCACAATGAAGTTTTGAACAATCCACTAACTTAAACAAATAAGGTGAAAGTTTTTTTAGGTAAGAGAAATTAGGATGTCCTAATCTATTATGCCAAAGCAAAATATGTTCTTTAGCACGGGTAGAACGAATACTACTTAAGGCAAGAGCTTGTTTATTCTTCAAGTTATCATCAATTAAGTAGTAGAAACCATCTATCAACTTAGCACTGCCAATCATCTTCCTTGAAATCAGTTCCTGAAAAACACAATATGAGTAAAAAAAGTAATGGTACAATTAGAGTCATGGGTTGGTTTGCTTATGGACAACAAATTACAAGCTAGTTTTGGAGCATGTAGGACATATTTAAGGTAGATATTTGAGGATAAAGTTACTGAACCTTTACCAGCTACAACAAAAAATGATCCATCAACTATACGAATTTTTTCATGACTAGAACAAGGATCATAAGTATGAAATCAATTAAAAGAACTAGTCATATGGTCAGATGCTCTTGAATCAATAATTCAAAGAGTGGAATTATATGGAAAGGAACATACGCCACAAAGGCATTAGGAGCACTTGGGGATTCAGTTTTGGGTTTCAGAAGCTTCATAATATAGTTAATCTGCTCTTATGAGAATTGTCCAGCATCCACCTCATATGCTGATGGGATTTTGCGTGATTCATAGTGAGTTGAATCACTAGAGGAAGTTTTCTTAAATTTCCCTTCATGTGATCCCTTCCAATTTATTGGCTTTCCATGGAGTTTCCAGCTAGTTTCACAGGTATGCCGTGCTGTATTGCAATAGTCACATCAAACCTGTGACTTTTCCTTAGTCTTCCTATTACGACCAGTATTATTCCCAGCAACTAGTGTTGTGTTTTCAATAGTAGACGTAGGATTTCGTTTGCTAAGTATCACAAACCATCTGCTTTCTTCACGTCAGACTTCTGCAAAGACTTCTCCAATGGTAAGAAGTGGTTGTCTTCCAATAATCCTGCCTCTAACCTTATCAAACTCAACATTAAGTCCAATTAAGAACTTAAAAATTCGGTTATCCTCTATTGTTTTTCGAAAATAGTTATAGTCAACAGGTGATTTCCATTCATAGTCATTAAACAAGTCTAAATCTTGCCACAAACGTTTCATAGAATTAAAGTACTTAGTAACACTATCCTTACCTTGGTGGATCTCACCCAATTTAAGAGTTAGTTCATACATTTGGGACTAGTTTCCCAAATCAGACTACATCTGATTCGCGCTGTCCTATAGCTCTTTAGCTGTGTAGTAACACATATAGTTGGAGCTAATATCTTCCTCCATAGAATTTACTAGCCATGTCATCACCATAGAATTTTCAGCATCCCATTTCTGTGTGTAGGATCATCCGCTGTAGGTTCCTTTTTTTCACCAGTCAAATATCCAATCTTGCCTCTCCCACGGATGTACATTCTCACTACTTGGGACTAGTGAAGAAAGTTCTCTCCATTCAATCGTATAGTAGTGATCTGAATGGAATGAGAATCTGAGGTAGTATTATGTGGAGGAGGTGTTTGAACTGGGTTAGAGGATTCACCAATGTCAGACATGTTTGACATAGATTGGCAGGATTAGAAACAATATGTGACAGCTAGGGCTTTTTTTAATGTTCCGGTATGACTCTGATACCATGTAGAAATTCTAAACTGTTGTATTTCACACCTTTTTCATCAGTGCATAGATACAAGTATATATGGAAACAGAGGAGGCTATTCTAGAAAACTAATATCTGTTCCCTAAGTATTTAGGAGTTAATAATATCAAGGAAATATCCAACTGGATATTTCCCAACGATGATACTTAGAGAATTGACAAGTAATTATTCACATCATAATAAGTATATTTGATATTGTAGGTTCTAAGATGGACTATTTGATGTTAAGAAGATCTAATTAAAAATTTATTAATAAAAATAAGATTCAATTGAAAAGATATTCACTCTGGTTTAATACTCAAATTCTTGTCTTTTAGCATAATTTCAAGGTCAAAGCCATACTAACAAAAAAACAGTTTCGAATAAACTTTAATTATAATTCGACACATCAAAAGAAGTTTTGGGGGGTAGAAGTAAACTAGATGACAATGTTTTGCTTCTTGCAAGTGACCTTATATGTTAAACAATGTATTAGACTTACAAGTGTTTAGATGATTCTTGCTCTTTTTAAATGATTTTTAGTCATTATAATTTGCTTCAATCAATTATAGTGGCTCATATGTTTTAACTCAATCCTTATATATAAGAGAATACTTGAAAAATTCAATTTGGAGTTTGATTTGTTTATATTTTTATTTTTAAATAGTGTAGATAAAATGCTTACACTTTATTAGAACTAACATAAGTTAAGATAAAAAATTGAGAAATTAGCTGTAATCAAATAGAAAAATAAATTTTTATAAATTTTCGATCCAATTTCTCTAATTGAATAATTTGAAAAACATATGTTATGGATAAAAGAATTAAATCTTGTTTGGCTTGGATTCTTACTTTTTTTTTGAATTGTAACTGTTAATGTGTTAAGTCTCTAATTGAATTAACAAAATATAGAAAAAGAACTTAAAACAATTTGATAGGAAAAGACTTGATTGCTAACTCCCTTATGTCTTTTTCCTATTTATAAAAAAGTCACTAAG
>JAOQMP010000007.1:3348362-3382687 GCA_027563575.1 Erythroxylum pedicellare
CCTTATCAATCACTCTATTGTAACAATAAATTCCCAATTCACTAATTATAATCCATCACATAAAATTCAAGACATAATTAACACACAAATTACATCATAATCATTTAAGATCTTTCATACCTCAAGATATGTCAATTGAGTTCATATACTATTTTTACAATGTCCCTAAATCATGATTCATGTATATATGTGAATGTGATCTATGCAAGTGAAATGCACTTCATTTATTCTCACATGATATAACTCAATCTAATAGTTAAATCCTTAAGTATAGAAACGGGTTATTACATTTTATTTCTTTATTTTTATTTTTGATTTTGTATAGGCTTTTAGTTTAATGTTTCTATTTTATGGTCATGGTTATTGGCAAGAACTTATTGAATCAGTCATTTGGGCTCATAATAAATTAAAATTTGCTTCTGTTACTCAGCTTAGAGCCTTGACCATTATCCAAAGATGTGTTGTAGGAGTAACCCATTACCTTCTGGGGGGAATTTCCACAACATGGACATTCTTCTTAGCAAGAATTATTACAGTAAGATAATGGCTAGGGGGATTTGAAAGACATTATGGCATTAAGATTTCCAAGGATTAGCTTAAGACCCCACATCTCATCCTTGGATTAGATAGGACCTTCACTTCATGTCGCTATTCCTGGTTTTAGAGGGGAATACACTAGATCGAATAATTTCTTAGATGCATTACCTCACCCCCAAGGATTAGGCCCACTTTTTATAGGTCTATGGAATCTTTATGCTCAAAATACCGATTTAAGTAGTCATTTATTAGGTACCTCCCATGGAACAAGAATCACCATTCTAGCCCTTCTCGAGGAGTTCCATCCACAGGCACAAAGTCTATGACTGACTGATATTGCATACCATCATTTAGCTATTGTATTCATTTTTCTTGTTACCAGTCATATGTATAGAACTAACTTTGGGATTAGGCACAGTAGAAAAGATCTTTTAGAAGTACATATTCTATCGTGGGGTGATTGGGGCATATACATAAGGATCTTTATGTCACCATCAATAATTCACTTCATTTTCAATTAGGTCTTGATCTAGCTTATTTAGGGGTTGTTACTTCCTTAGTAGCTCAACATATGTATTTGTTACCTACTTATGCATTCATGGCACAAGACTTTACTACTCAAGATGCATTATATACTCATCACCAATACATTGCAGGATTCATCATGGCAGGAACTTTTGTTTATAGAGTTATATTTTTTATTTGAGATTACAATCTGAAACAGGATATGTATTGGCTAGAATGTTAGACCATAAAGAAGTTATCATATCCCATTTAACTAGGATAATGTATTCCTTTCCACTTTTAGCTTTATCTTTTGATTTTTCATCCCTCTTTGATATAAGATTCCTTTGGTTAGTCTTACAACATTGTTTGGCTCATCTTTTTTGTTTAGATTATCTTCTTCCTTTTGTATCATGCTCAACCTTGTAACAAATTTCTTTAACCCCTTATCGATAATGCTTATATTTGTTACTTTTTTAATTCTTTGTTCCCCTTCTCCAATTTTTCCTTTATGGTGATCTCTCTCTTGATTGTTTTTTTTTCTTTATTTGCCATTATGGCTTTCACTCACTCCTAGTTATTTCTAGGCTATTTTTCTCTCATATGAATTTTGCTCTTTAAATTTTTTCTTCCTCTCTCATAAATGTTTCGCGCTTCTTATCTTTCTCTTCTTTTGATTTTTCCTTTTATTTTTTCATGATTGACCTCCCATCCTATCTCTCTCACTCACACTTTTTACTTGTTTATTTCCTTATTTTTATTCATTAGCTCTCCCTCTTTACCCATTTGCAAACAAGTCCCCTTATTTTTGCAATCAATTCTTTTTTTTAATCCTCATTTAGAACTTAACCATTAAATTTCTCTTATTCACAAATTTTCATAGAACTATCGCTAATCAAAATAAAAAAATTAATCCTAAAAGCATTAAATATTCCTAAAACAAAATAAAAATAAATTTCAAAATTAGCTAAGGAAATTTTGATTATTTCACATGCATCTAATGATCATTAACTAAATTAAAACAATTTTAATTAAGTTAAACTTGATTAATTCAATATTGCTTTGTCAAATTCACTAAAAATGCTAGAAAAAAGTATATAATTTGAGATTAATAATATGCAAATCAAACATAATGAAAAGGTTGTAAAAACAAAATTTGAAATAAAATAATAATAAAGTTGTTAAAACATAAACTTTCTTATTTTTCTTAAAATTTATAAAGAAACACTGAAAAAGACAAAATGTATGGCATAAAATTAAGTGCCTACATTGTTGGTTTCTTAATGCTAATCCCTTAATTATGAAAGAATGAAGCGATTTTATAATGCTTTTCTATCTTAATATGGTTTCAATTAGGACACAACGATGATCAATGAAGATCTTAAAAAATATTTAAGAAATCCATAAAGAGAGTGAAAGAGTATGCAAGATGATGGTGTGTGAAAGTGGTGGAAGTCCAACTACCTTTTATAGAAAAAGAAATTATAGGTTTGTCCCTTTAAACTTTTAATAAGTCATAATATGATAAGGTATGAAAATTTTCAAATAACCTCTTTAGTGAGTTGGTAAGCTAATTTGAGATCCTTGACAATACCATATTAAATGGCAAGATAAAAGTATATGTGCAAGAACCTTCCAGAAAAATTTTTCAGAAGAAGAAAAAAGAAGAAACTTATCACATAGAGGAAAGTTCTACTAAAACGATAACAACCTCTCAATACCACTAATCCAAATATAAAAATCAATGGTTCCTAGTTAGTATACCTCCTCCTTAGTTTACTCATTCTTACCTATATGCCTTATATACCTTAAGTAGCTTATGCTCAAACTTATTCCAATCATCTACTGTACCTAATTAATTCAATATCCATACATAAACAATCTAATATATAAGCTCCTTTCTCACAAGCTCCACAAAATTACTACCACATAAACCATTTAAAATTATGTCATACAAACCCAATCAACTTATGCAAGACCAATAGACTTAAGGGAATTAGGGGAAAAAGGGAAATAATAAAACAAAACAAAAAGGAAGCCAACTTGGTGAAAGGAGGAGAGAAAATTTCTATCTAGTACCATTATTAGATATTTTGAAAAAGTCTCAAAGCTCATTTTAAGGCAAATAATTCCACATTTACACATTTAAGGAAATAACAGAGCAACTAATAAGTACTATTATTATGTATTAAAAGGATGAATACCATGTTTATTTCTTTAAGGGTGAAGGAAGATAAATGAAAGGAATAATCAAAATGGTAAGAGAAGATGATAAACTAATAGAGAGGAAGACAATGAAACTAGTGTCAGAAAAGGAAGAGGATAAATTCCTTAAATTGATTCAACAAAGTAACTAGGGCTATGGCTATGAATGTTTGTACCTCTCTACACCTTGCGTCTTAGTAAGATTCCTAATGGTTGTTACTGTTGTTATTGGTGGTGGTGGTGGTATTGTTTTTGTCGTCTTTAAATAAAGTGAATATTGTATTAGTCAGGTGTGTAGTTATACTATTTAATCATGAACTTTTAGCCATACAAGAATGCTCTATAAAAGGTACTGAATAAGGATTATAAAACATTTGATTTATCTTTAAACAATACTAATGGGGCAAATACATTATAGGAAATCACTAACATTCACAGATGATACCAAGCTATAAGGGATTAGAAATATGAAGACTCTTTATATAATGGTGTGACACCTGGACCACATAGTTACTAAAGCGTTAATTGAAAATGATTGGATATCGATATATTATTAAAGAAAATGTTATATTTAGACATAGAACATAATAGCATAAGGTTAAGTTCAATGATTGTAAGAACTTTTATTGGGCTCTATAGAGCAGTAATTAAAGATCTGGATATGAAGTTAACTATCTTTTTATTATTTTTTAGTAATTAATGTCCAATATACTTATAGCATGCTACTAAAGTGACCATGGATTCATAAAACAGGGGCAATCCCATCCACTCTCTATTAAAATATAAAGTATTTCAAAGATGATAAGGTGATTAGTATTCATACTGAAGATACAATGTTTATGATAAATAATGTTTTAGCGCCTCAAATTAATGCAAATGAAAAGTATAATGGTAAGCATTTATTAGATATTGGATCCATTAAATGAAACTTATATGGTTAAAAGTATTAAAAATGAGATTAGCTAGGAAAGTTAATTAAGATAAGGTAGAGGGGAAAATACAATGGAGCAATGAGAGAGTTCAAAAATAAAAATATAAATTACTCTTATATCTTTTACCTAGGTGCATAAGTCCCTAAACTTTCAGTTTTTCCAAATTGATCTCAAAATTTTTGAAAGTTTCTCTTCTAACCTTCATTTCATTGACACATTGAGTTTAAGATCCATTAACTATTATTGTGGTTATGTGACAAGCTTTGGTGACAATTGATTGTGAAATTACTTTGTTATCCTCCAAAATTGTTGTTAGCTGAAAAGGAAAATAAAATAATAGTGATGCTTTCATATTATCCTTTATGTATTGTATGAAAAGCAAAAGCTTAAGAGAATAAATAGCTTACCATCATGATAAAGATGAGGAGACTGAATCTTTAGTCATGATAGAGAACTTAGTGTTATTTTTATGAAATCTATTTGCTTTTCAGGGAAGTAAGAGTTGTTTCTTATGGGTGATCGAAACATACCAAGGTAAGTTAATTTGTATATTTGAAATGATTTTTTTAGGATTTTAATGGAGATGTTGGTAAAGTAAATGCTTATAATCCCCAGGGCTTTACTTATGTAAACTGGAATGATTGGATTTATACGAAAATTTTTACAAAAATAGGAAAGATGAAATGGGTTTGTTATGGAATTTTTATGAAATGAATTTAAAGGTTACTGATTCTATCCTAAATTGGAATTTGTATGAAATGGGCTTCACTTTCATTTTTCTTTTTCCCTTCACACTATGCTTAAGCCACTTGATGAGCTAGTACAAGAAGTTCAACTAGGCTATGTGCTTTAGTAACATGACTTACAATGACTTCAAAACCTTAGAGGTAAATAACATTTAAATAGATTATTTGAAGGTATATAATTCAAACTCCTTAGTGATGCATTTGGTTTGGTGTAATATCAAAAAGGGTATTGTAACCTTCTTTAGTATGACTTTGGTTTAAAATTTAATGTTTAATATACTTGGCCTTACTTTTGTCATTTATTTTTCAAATGCATTATAAGTAAATGGTTCCCTAGGTTTGTTTATTTATGTGTTGGTTTTGAAAATGATTCAAAAGGGAGTTATATTTGTAGAAACTCATAGGTCACTTTTTAAAGCTTAAAGGAGGCAAGACGTTAGGGACTTGTATAATCTGAGACATAGATGTGCTTTTGAGGTAAGATGCGTAAATTGACTAGCATAATGGTTGTTTGTTGTCTTAAATGTTTGAAAAATATGTCAAATTTGATATTCTAGCACTTTGTAATGTTTGTTTATCTTATTTTCTATTCATTTTGCTATTTTGTTAAGATATGGAATCCTATTGAAAAGGAAATACTATTATAGGGAACAAATTGGTAGAGACAACTAATTTGTCTATATTAGGAGCAATGAAATTTTAGTAGAAGGCATTGACTTAGACAAATTACAATGGTTTAGTATTGTGAAAAAGGCTAAATATAATTAGTATGATATGTTAGATAAAACGTACAATAGAAACCCAAATGAACATAGAAACATGGGTTGGTTGACAAAAAATGATGGAAAGAAAATAGGACAAAGATGGTTAAGAAACGGGATAATAACACAGCACCCAAAGTGATGACTGTGATAAAAGAGAATGAAAGATAAAGCTTTAATTGTTATGTTAATTGGAATAGAGCTTATAGGTATGAGGTTGAGTAAGAATTCAACAAGTTTTTAATAAGAATTAGTAGTCATACTTGTACATGCAAATATTGGGATTTGATAGGAATCTCACATCCTCATGCAGTGGGTGCCATTTACTGTAGCCATTAGAATGAGAACCAATACATTAACAAATGTTATAATGACGAGGGTTATTGGCAAACATAAAGGTTCTCTACTGAGCCACTTGCTGAACCAAGATTTTAACCTTAATATGGATTTATTAAGTCACCATTAATAAAGGAGAATGTCTCCACTCCCTAAAAATACAAAAAATGAGAAATTTAAGCAACCTAAAATAAAGGTACCAGATATAGAAAAAGAATAACTTGCACCAAATATAGATAATAGGAGTATAATCAAAGATCAAGCAAAAACACAATAATTGTAAGAGATTATACATTATACCTAATATTGATTTTGCTATTATCATTACCATACTAATGGCTTCCATTTTTATGAAATGTTAATTGGTACCATAATTATTCATCATTAATATTAGCATACAAACATAAGGATTCCAAGCATTACTACCAATGCATGCTACATCAACAAACATAACGCATACACAAAGTCATTAGACAAGATAACAATGAAAATTAATAACAAATGGTCAAAGTAAGAGGAAGAGGTACATTGAGAAAAAAAAAAGCCATGGTTAGAGGAAAAGGCAGAAGGGTATCTAGTATTCTTTAATAGGTCTGGCTCAATTGAGTACCATGTAAGTTAATAAATATACGGAACTATTTTCTGTTACTATGCGAAATTATAAAAGCACTAATTCAATGTTATTATTGTCATATATACATAAAAAGATATTCAAATATCAAGGCCAGACAACTAATAAAGATCTATTACTATCAAATCTAATTCTCAAACTAGACTTGACTTTCAAATAAGGGGATCACAATGGAATGTTGGGAGTAACATCACTTCATCACCCTTGTGTAGAAGAATGACAAAAGGAAAAGTCTTTTCAATTCATCATTCAACTCAAGTCAAACTTAAATTAAATCCATTTGTGTTGTTACTTTTGGAATTTCAAATATCGCAAAAGGAAGTTATTTATCTAGCATTTGTTAAAAATTATATTATTACTTATTGAAATTCAGAAATAGTAAATGAAAGTTACTTTACATTGGACTTACTTTACAACTTGGGCTTCCTTTGTGGCCTTTCTTATATGATTCCATAAATTATATAGTGTACTCTTTAGTTTACAATTTCACATTACAGGGTGTATTTTTAGATAAGAGATGATAATGATGATGATGATGATGATAATGAGCTCTTTAATATGAACTGCTTATTGAGTTTATAAGGAGGAATATCAAGGTTTGTGATCTTGATATTAAATGGAATTAGATATTGTTATTTTATAAGGAAGGAATTATGTTCAGAGTTGAATATTAATTGATATTAGATATTGTTGATGTGTAGATCTTTGAGCATTAGATACCTATTAAGGAGAATATTATTCACTAACAATTGATTACAAAAACAACTTTAAATGTTACCGTATAAGTTGATAATATAATACACCATTTATAGGTAAATTTAAATCCAACAAATTTTTTTAATAAATTATCATGATGTAACACTAAAGTTGATGAAGTTCAAATGCTTCAACTTTTTAACAAATAGAGGAACAAATATAGTTACAAATATTACAACACCTATTACATTCTTAAATATTAGCCTTTGCAATCACATTATTTCAGAAACATATATTCCATCATCACTTTAACTTTTTTCCAATTTACTGAACAACTTATGCAAGTCATCCATGTACTTACCATCTTTTCACTTCTTGTTCTCTAACTTTAACTTTTTATTCTTAATATTCAGTTGATTTATAATATATTTTGTCTTTCACCAAAGTCTTTATATTCCTATATGAAAATTTTATGTCCCTTTTCCTACAAGAATGTGGTAGTAAAAATTATTCATTATCAAATAGCATTCACTTTGTTATTGACCTACCTACCTTATACTTAGGGAATCTATAAAATCTTCTTCCAAGAAGTCATCAAAGGCCATCATCAAAAGACTCACTCATCATATTGCTTTTGACTATGACACCTTTTTGTTAATTTAGAAGATTTACCAATCATTCTTACTAAAAATCCATATTAACTAAATATCAAACATAAGTGTATGATATAAATCAGTATTACATACACGATAAAAGATAAGTAATAATGTAATGAATAATTCCTATATTTAGTTAATAATGAATATTGTTGTAATCCTTATCCTAAATACCTTCTTTTTATTTTTGTTTATTCCCTTCATACATATTTACTACCTTACATTTATTTTAAACATGTTGTATGTTTCCCCTACTTTTTATATAAAGAAACTTAGAATAAAAATAAAATGAAACTAAATAAAAATAGAAAGATGTTATTTATCTTCTTTCTAAGTTGGATTTCTTCTAATGGCTAACCAAGTTGCTCCTGAACGCTTTTTCTCCATTTATTATTGATCTTTCTTTAACCACATGGTTCCTTCTTTTCTTAGAGGCCTCCTTTTTTCATTTATTATCATTGTTTGGTTCTTTTACCTAATTGAGTCCTTATTATTTTCCTTCTTAAGTCAAAATGCTTGAGACTGACTATAAGAGCTTTGAAATCCTTTTTAGCTTTTATAGTTCTTAACTTTTAGAAATTCAACATTTAAGTTATAGATATCAATAGAAGCTATTCAAACTTTCTCAAACAATATTACATTTCCACCCCTTTTTACTTGACTCTCGTATAGTCTCTTGGAGTAACTAGGAGAAGCCTGCTCTACCCATGAACCTTCATCTTTTCATCAAGAGTCCTCGAAACAATTTTAGATAAAACTGATAAATGAGTCAATCCCTTCAACTATTAATCCATGTTTGAGCTGGAAATAAGTTATGAGATAATGCTCAGGTTCCTTATTGAAATACTAACCTCCCATCAGCTCAAGGGGTTGAGCTATAACCTCTCCTAACTTAGAAGTGTTAAAGGAAGGATCAAGAAGTTGGAACTCAACCTTGGTGGGATTCTTTATAGGAAAAAGTCCCCTTTTCCTAGTCATCAATAATTGAGCATAAAAGCAATGGAAAGGGAAAGGGCTAATAGAGGTTTTATTATTAGAATAGAATTGTATATTGTTTAAATTTTCCTCTAAATCAGTTGTAAAAAGTGTGGTAGAAATTGGTCTATAGCTTATTCTCAACTTTCCTATATTTCTATAGGTATAACCTTACCTTAGTCTGGAAAGAATAAAGCATAAGAGTATACCCATATGGGTACAATGATGTACCATTGGAATATTGGTTAATGAATGGGTTGAGTTTGTTAGCAAGCTATATATGGAAGGCCATTTTTATGGATGAGAAAACAACTGAAAGGAAGATGACTAGTTATGAAAGGTTATGTGTAAGTATAGATATGAAAAAAAAACTAACTAATTGTGTTCCTTTAATGTGGGAAAGGATGAAAAAATGTTAATGACTCCATCATGCTATCCTACCAATGGAAATTATCACTTAAGTAGCAAGGCAAGAAATGGAGGCCTATTGGAAGAAAGTTTGTAAGAGGAGACTTTAAAGAATTGTTGGGGTTGGACTCTTAGTAGAATAATATACATAGTGAGGGTATACAAGAGGTAATCATAAATAAAAGGATAATAATAGAAGGAAGTGAGGAGATGGAGGTTCCAAAAGAGAAAGCCAAGGAAAATATTAGGAAAAAATCTTTAATTGATGAAGTTATAGAAAAAGTAACTGACAACATTATTAATGAAAGAAAGCATAGTGAAGTAAAATAGGTAGAGATAAATCCACAACTAAATCAAATTAGTCCTTCTAATATTCCTTTAAGTGAAAAAGCTATGGAGCCAAGTTAAGATGAATTCAAGAGTGATACAAGAAGGAAGTCAAGGAAAAAGAGTAGATACAAGAGATCCAAATCCAAAAATCACTACTTATGTCAATAGTATCTTGGAACATTAGGGTCATTAATTGCCCTAAAAAGTAATTTACCATTAGAATAATTTATAAGTGAAGTCAAACCATTAATTATATGAATTATGGAGACTAAGCTTAGTTAGGATAATGTAATAAAACTAAAGATTTTAAGAAGTCCATGTTCTTTTTTGTCGAATTATTAGCACCACCACTGTGGTTGCATAATAATAGCTTTTGATTCAAGAAGAGTAAAAATTAACACTCTAAAGTCCAATGATCAGATGAAGCATCTCTCAACTTAGTTTATTCAGGAGTTATTTGTTACTTTTTTCATGCTTTAAATTTCTCATTTCAAAGGTAAATGCTATGGGATAAGATAGGTAGTATCCACTAAAAAATTTAAGGCCTTTGGATTTTATTAAGGGACTTCAATAGTATTCTTCATAGGTCAAAAGCTGAAGGGCATGTATAGATGAGAGTTTTTCAAATGATTTTAAGGAGTGCGTAGGAAAGATTGAAGTTAATGTTTTTTCTTTTGGAACAAAAAATAAAACTCCAAATGGAAATTGAGGAAAAAATTAGATGGAGATTTAGTAGATATAGGTTGAAAGAATTCTTAAAGATCAAAGCTAGTTTAGGGAGCTCAATGTTCTCATATCAATCTTTAGTTACAGTTCAAAATATATTCCTCAAAGTTAAGAGGATGTGTATATTTAGGTTTAATAATTTTGTATAGAGGAATATGGCTTTAATGAGGGAATTATAAGAGGTATGTCATGGGAGACCCAAGCCCACAAGGATTTTATATGCGTTAAAAAGCTGTAATTAATCAAACACGAGCCAAAGGAGCTAAATGCTAAGCAAATATAAAGTATAAGCTAGATTGCTATTGATGTGAGGAATAAAATGTTCATGATTGGGGAGGTCATCCTTACAAATGTCAAAACACATCATATATATCGTATGAGCTTCTGAATATATGTCAGAATGCCTCCCATTCCAAGCTACCAATATTGCCACAATCTCCCTGAGAATATTATCCTCTTTATCCTTCCATTATGTTTGGTGGATATGACCATGAGTACCTAAATCCTAAAAATAATCCACAAACATAAAATCAAGAAAGAGAATACTAAGGATAAAATAAATAAAAAAGAAAAAAGAAAAATAATGGCTAGATTAATAAAAACTAAGCTTTCCTAATACCCTAATCCCTAACAACTATGTAAAAATCTTAATGATGTTAATCTATTTACTTTACCATAAGTGCACAATGTAGCTATATTAGCAATAGTAGGTATAGGACAATTCCACAAAGACTATGAGTACTAGTAATAACTCTTCTTATTATATAATAAAAAATTGAGGTGATATTGATGAATCTTATTTAAAATAAAAGAAAATAAACTAAGGGCAAGTTTAACTAATCAAATAAAATAGAACATAATAATAATAATAATAAAAGAACAGTACTTGAAATTTGAATCCCCCAAGGACTTCTCACGAAATCGTGATTTCACTAATCAATTTAATCTAAAGTTCATTGGATCATGAAAATGTCTCAATTACGCTAATTTCTTTTTCAAGACTATTAACACCTAATCCTAAGATGATTAACTGAAATCTCTTTCTCATTAAAACCCCTAGGATCGCATTAATCGATTTATGAATTTCATTATAGAAGATTTATGTCATCTGGGTTTGTATCAAACTTCTTTCAATTATGCTAGATTTATTCGTGCAAAAGTTTTCAAAATAATTGTTTAAAATCATACATGAATCAACATGCTGACAATATTAATTCATGAGTAAACAAGAACATACAATTGAATCTTAATAAAACTAATAAATAAATAAAATTAAAATAAATTTATGACAAGGTCCATCATGATGTTCATTTAATCTAGATACCAAAAATAATTTAGCTCATAATCATAGAAAACAAAACATTAAAACTAAAGAAAAAGCTAAAAATCAAGGATGACAAGATTGGAATCCCTAAAATCTTCAAAAACTTCACTCTAAATTGATGAAATCCACTTTAAATAGGTTTCTTTGCTTGTTTCTCATACTTGTGCCATTCTAGGGTTTCTCCTTGTGTTTCCTAAGCCTCCTTCCCACTTTTCCTCTTAATTTTGCCTTTTAAATTTTGAAATTCGGATTATGGGAGATACGTGAGCATCAACATAGATATGTTAATGGTTATGTGTGTGTTACTATCTATCATGGTTGTGTTGATGATCATGTAACTTTATGGAGTTTTAAAGCCATTTATTTTGGATGAAACATATGAATATTGGCGTGTTGATGCCCTGTACTTTTTCAACATTTTCATAGTTTGGTCAAGATAGTTCCAAATTGCCCCAAAACTTGTCCCAATTTATTCCTTTTTCTCAAAATAAATGAATTACAACCGAAAATCATAATATGAATGAATTAAGTACTAAAAAAAAACTAAAATAAACAAGTAAAATGCACTAAATATAAACTTGAAAATATGAACAATCAAGCACTTATAAATTATGGATTCAAATTTTCAAAATTTGGACAAAAGGCATTAGCATAATAACTTCACACATTTGAAAATAAAGAACTTGAAAGTTAATTTTGCGTTCAAATCCATAAATTGTTGGTTTAAAACAATTTTGATTACTGACTCAAATTCATAGATTATATACTCTACTATTAGAACATAAGAGATCATTAAAATAAATCACTGAGATGGACTAAATGGAAGACATAATTAATCATATATTTTTGTTGGAAAAAAGGTGGGGAAATAATTTTCACCTTGAGAAATAATTGTTTGTTATTTTAGAGTAGTGGAATAAGAATGGTAGAACATAAGACATCATTTATATTATGAACTTAAAAAAACTAACATATTCCTTCCACTAAAGACAATACTAGAGGTAGGAATGAACATGGTTGGAAAAGACAACTCATCAAATACATTGAAATAGAATAGGAAGAAAAGACAACTTATGAAAAAAAATCATACTGCGATTACTTACAAAAAGTACCATGCCCCTATACACAAAATAGTTTCACTCATTTCAAATAACATATACCTTGTTTGTAATTTTTCAATACCAGTAAAAAGTACAACTAGTACCATGACACTATTAAATTAACAACATTTATCCTTTTTATATAAAAAACACTCATAATAAACAAATTAATTCCACCTTTACTTTAGCATGTCAATACCACTATTAAGTACAAACAATAATGTTTCTATATTAAAATCATACAAATAATACCACAAATTAATACAAAAAGTACTATCACCCATCACAAATGTCATTGAGACAAAGGTAGGCATTAAAATCATGTACTACTTTATTTATGCTTTATAGAGCAACACAATAAGGAGCATCTCCATGTTGAATATTGTGCACTACCCCTATTTTTTGCAAAGTCAAACATGATATTTAACAAAAGAAGTTTCATAGTCAGGTTAATTTGGACGTAATAAATTAAAATTCAAAGTTTACAATTCCTTAAGCTACTATCAATTAAAACTAACAAACAAAAATATTGAAGTTACAATTCTTTAAAAAACAACCGAAAATTATATACAATAACAGTTGAATTTATCAAAAACCAATCCTTACAACTAAGAAATTAGTTCCATAATATTAGCATGAGTTTAAGAAATACAACGTCTATTCTTAACCCATCATTGTCATTGATTTTCATTGATAGATAGAAAATAAACCCATAATTATTTCTCATTACAAAAGGCTAGCAGGTGTTTACAAAATTTAACCTCTAATTTTATTTATCTATAAATTCATTTTTTTGATTTAGTAACTAATACCATAGACAATCTAAAACATCCCCAATTATACTTAATACCTAAGGTTAAAACTATTAACATACGAATAAATAGATTATAAATAATGAAATTAAAGTTACTAGATACTCAAATATGCTTTTATGTATTCCAAGTAGGAATAAAGGTAAAGACACACCTGTGTTTCATATCATATACTACACCTTATGTTATATAAAAAAAGGAAGATTATATGCCTCAATTTAAATAGTTTAATCAATATATATTTTCATAAAATAATATATAAATTGGTTTTGAATCATTAAATTAGCTAAATAATAGCAAAACATAACTTGATATCGATAATAATAAGTGAAATTTTACTCTTATGAAACCTCATACATAATCCCAATTGCATAACTTAATATTGGATCCTTAAACTTAGTCATAAATAGCCTATGAACCTTGCATTACTTTATCAAAATAACCTATGAACCTTGCATAAACTTATAAGAAATTGAAGGTTATGATACCTTTAATATACTCCCTATTATATTATTTTTCCTCAATTTTATAGAATTATGAAATGTTTTCAGTAATTTATAAAGTCAACAATTTTCAATCAATGCAAAATTTATTAGATTAGTTTTGGATTAAAGTTGATGGAGTTAAGATTTGATGTGGATTGTAGTCAATAGAGTTGATATTGGTTATGGATTTATTGAAGTATTTCTTTTTGCATGTTACTCTTTGGCCCTTTGTATAATTGATAGTCTCACTTCATTTTCTAACCTATAGCCTTTTTAGATTTTCTTAAAACCCTTAAATTTCACCTACTTTACATTTCTATAGTTAAGATTTGAGGGAAGACAACTTCCACATATGCATTATCTAAAAGGTAACAATCTGTGGATGGTGAAGCTAAGGCAAGATTCATCTTAGAGTATAAGGTAGATTCTAAAGGTCAGGAATGGAAATAACACTTAGATGTTGGCGATAATTGGGGTTCTCATGGTCCCTTATATATGCTTCATGCTACTTAAGTTCTAAAGCTTTACTTCTCTCTAAACACTAAAGTGAGTGCTTTAATTAAACATGGCAACTAGAACTACAATTGAAGAGTTCAAGAAATCATATAGAGCTACTTTCTAACTTATCTACCAAATACCACCATTGATGATAAAGCCATCTAATTTAATCATCACTTAGGTCAGTTCTCAACTAGGTCTTGTATTTTCCCTTTTAAAAATTTTACTATGAATGTTTCTTGGTATGGGTTGGTTTGGAAAAAGTATTAAGTTGCTAAAGTATCATTTATATTATGGATAACTTTGAGAAGAAGGTTATCAACCATAGACTATTTTAGAGGCTTTATTAGAATCTTGATAAATACTAATTACAAGTTATATATATGTTGTCATAAAATTACTGATCATTTATTCTTTGAGTACTTTTTCTCAAGCCTTACATGGAAGGTTCATTGGACAAGTGTGGTGCAGTATGTCAAACTACAAGCTAGGATCAAACTATCCAATGGGTAACTAATCTCAGTCTTTTAGGGAAAGATGATGAAGTGATGATTTGGATAAACCTTAGATGCAGAGTTTATAGCGTTTGGAAGGAAAGGAACTAGAGGATCTTTCACCAAGTGAATAAGAGACATTTAGCTTAGGTTAGAGAACTTATGATGCCCGAGGTAATGATTTGTTTCTTTATGAAGATTTGAGGGCTAGGTGGAACATTTGAAGTGTAATAGCTCAACCCTTTATGCTTTTACCTATAAATGTATGACTTGAGCTAGTCTAGTAGATTAGGCTAGTTCAAATTTTGTAAAATTCATTTTTTTCACTACTTCTAGGCATTTTAGCTTGTTTTTCTTCAGCTTTGCCTAATAATTAAATTATTTAATTTTTGAAAAAAAGTTTGCTTCCACATTTAGAGATCTTTTTGTCTATCTCATCATACAAGTAGTTTTATAATTCCTACTAGAGGATAAATTTTTTAGAACCTTGCTAGGACTTCAAGGTCTCATGAGGGATCTCCCCCTCCCCCTCCTCTTGCTCTTATAATAATTCATGAGGATGATTATTTTAGCATTCACTTAACTTAGTTTATTGATTATAATTCTTGTGCTTTACACAAAACCATGTCATTGTCTCTACCTGTCTAGAACAATTTAAAGAATATGGTCTTATTCAATATTACATTGTTTAAGGGTGGGAATCCTCGCTTACATATACCTATCAAACGAGTCCCGTGAATGTACAACTTCTATATTATAATTTTTAAACATGCATCATTTGTGATGACAAATATCTCTTTCTAAAGGTTTAATCATAGAGATTCATCTCATTAAATGACCTTATTAATGACATTTTAGGCATTCTCATACTCGAAAATTTTACTATTTGTAGTTTTTGTACCATAGTATCAACTTTTACCTTACTATATGTCTTGAAGATTAAAATTTATCTTGAATTAGATAGCAGGGAAGAAGTTAATGGGAAATTCAAAGATGTTCGTGGCCTTAACCCATTCCTCATTTCGACGATCATTTCATTCAATATAATTTTGTCTCCTCCATTGAACACTTTACTTTTCTATGTCATGATGATCTTTGGTTTCTTGTTACCCTTATGATGGGTAATAATATTCATTTTGGTCACTTTATTATAAAAAAATGTGTTCAACGTCAACAATACAAAGGAAAAGAATTGATACATCTCATATGCCACCATCCTCATCCTTATCTTTCAACACTTCAATAATGTTGAGGTTGATTTTGACTTTTTCTTCAATTATGATACTCTTCATTGTATAGGTTACTAGTTAGTTGATGGACACATGACTAGACCCTATTATAGATAACATCAATATTAGCAACTTGACAATAAAACTCTTTCCTATGGTAGTAGTACTCATGAGACTCTTTTGAGTCATAGTCGAGTTTATTACAGATGATGAGGCTTTCTTCTTTAGACAATGTTATGATTATTCTATGGACTCTCAGTTTGATATGTTTAAGGCTCAGATCACTTCACTTTGAGGCAAAGTTCAATTTGTTTGAGATTGCATTGAGGCCTTATTGTCCAATAGAACATTATAGACCTATTCACGCTAATTAGTTCTCAATTTCCTTCCACAACTAGTTAATTTTTTATGCTTCCAAAAAGGGGGAAAGAGAGCGCTAGTGATAAATGGATTCGGCAGTGGTTATTGTATTTAGAGGGAGTTATATTCTTATGGATTGTGGATATACATTGATAATATATTTATTATTATTGATTAATTTCACTTATGTTCTTATTTTTCTTGGCAATATTTGTGTATGAATGACAAATAGTTTATCTTTTAGCCTTAAGATCTTTTTGTTATGTATGAAATAAGGGTAAGTCAAATATTCATGTTGCTTAATATTAAAATATTATATGCCCTCAAATGACTAATCTCATTATTGGCTTTCTAATATCATAAGATGGTTTACCATCACCAAACAGAGGGATATTGTTAAACCAAATGAGGTTACAATCCATATTTTGATGATATCAAAGCATAGTTTCTATTAATGATTTATTCTTTGATATCTTAAAGAAAGAAAAATGAAATGAAGTCAAAAAACAATTTTTGAAGACCAAATACATTCAAGTGAAGAAGAAGACTAAGACTAAGGAAGACCTAGACACAATAAGTTTACAAATTTACTTGTATTCTTTTTTATAACTCCTAATTTTTTATTTTAATGCTTTAGGGGCTCTTTATGCATAAGTGTATGGCATTTTGAATCTAATGCATAATCCTTTTCTTTTATCAGGAGGAATCAATATTTTGATTTCAAAGAAAACCCATTTCATGTTTAAAATACGCTTTAGAAAACTTTTGAAATGTTTTACGATCAAATTTTAATAAAAGAAGTGTAGTTTGATCTTTGAAAGAATTTAAAAAATCATTGAAAATGTGTTTTCAAACACATTGGAAACCAATATGTAAATGTGATTGACCAATGTAGTGTTTTTGGAGATATTTGTCAACCAATGTTGAAGTATAGTCGATAAATATATCAAGAGTTTTAAAATTTTATGTAATAAGAGAGTGTATATGACATTGTTTGATGCAATAGTTGATAAATAAGACGTATTAGTTGACTAATGTGCCAGATTGGTCGCCCAATGTCATTGTTACCAGTCTTTACAATGATTAGTTTTTGTGTTTAACAATATTTTAGATCTAGTATAGGTATAAATACTTAAGAATATGGTTGTTGGACATCTTTATGACATTTCGGGGCAATCATTCATTGGTTATGAAGTGATTAAGAGCCCCCTGAGCATTAAAGTGAGCAAACAAGGTTTATTTAATTTGTAAAACATAACTAGGGCTAGTTTTCTTATATTTGGGAATTCCAAAGAGCATTGAAGTTCCTCTTCACCTTTTAAAGAGAATTGCACAAGAGTTCCTCTTTTTTTTTATATCAAAGATTATTATAAAAAGGTCCTCTTCACCTTATTGAAAGGGGAGATTAGTGAAATCCCAAGAAAAGATTCATTTGACAAACCACTATAAAATTGGTTTGTAATTTATCTTCTTTATAGTCTTTATTTTATTCTTGGTTGATTGATTGAGTTTAATTAAATTATCATTGCACTTTATCATTCAATTTGAAATCCATCAAGGGTCTTTATTAAGTTGCAAAAAGATTTTTTAAATTCATTAACGTCCAATTCACTCCTTGGTTACCATTAAGGACCATTAATATTAGTTCATGAAAGTACGAATCTATAATTAGCATTGATAAAAGAAGTGTGGTTAGTGAGTTCATTTAATTAAATATTGCAAAACTTAATAAACCCTTTAAATCTTTATTTCCACTATTAATTGCATAAATCTAGTGTTAAATTCCATTGTTTATTTGACACGTCTATTATGCTTTACCATAATTTTAGATTTAGATCAAAGCATTTATACCTTTATTGTTGATTAGATAATAGTAAGAAAATCATATTTAGTATTTTATTAGATCCTCGTGGGAACAAATATTCAAGGGATACATTATGGATATTAATCCAAATTAGGATACTTTCATGTTTAATGTTCTCTAAAAAAAATTCAATTTTTTAGAATTGCAAGAATAAAGAATGTTTTGGACATGCCACCCATAAACTCCTTAGCAACATTTTTGGTGGCAAACATAAATGGAATGAGGTCCTTTGATAGCAACACTTCCTTTTAAGTCACTTGAAGACAGAGCTTCCATTAGCTGAGGATGTATACCATATTGTTGTTCAGTAGCCATACATAGTCCCTATTCTTTTACCGAATTACATCTCTTTTCTCCTCAAGGGAGCTAACATGTGGCTATAGCTTCATAACAGTAAGTAGTAACCAAAGTCAAAGCATTGGGTAGGAAAATGAACAATTGCAAATCCAACGTCAAAGCAGAGGGACTACACCATCCATTACAAGTGCTCTTCTTGAAGCTGACAAACCTTCTCTTTGTGGATTCTAGTTCCCTGATGCAATGTGGATTTCTTCATTAAACCAGGTTTTTTCATCCTTGCCAGTAAGAATCCCTAAAAAGTACGTGTAAACGAAGGAAATATTATAAATAATAATACTCTCAAAAATAGACTCACTGACACTTATGATGGCTATGCTGTGCGACAGTTATTTATTTCATGATATCTGGCGAGCATACTTAACATTAATCAAATAAGAGCACATTTTGTTCCATTGGTGGCTTACAAATTTGGCTCCAGAATTCTGATCCTACAGTAATAAATCCAGATGCTTTAAACACAATTCTTAAAAGAGGCTATCGTAAGACTCTTCACTGGCGAAGCAAGCTTAGAAGGATGATGCTTTCTTAACTTCGACAAAACACGCTTAATTTGTAATGCTTCAGCTCAAAATCTAGTCACTATATGTCTTTCAAGTTGGCTCTTTCTTTTGACGCTTTTTAGATTCAACTTTGGCACTTCCCCTGTCCATTTTCGAGCACCCCCTATTAGACCCACCAACACATGTAGTAACATCCTCTCGTCTAACCAAAATATTTTTTAATATACGCCAGCTTCCTTTACTATTAATATGCAAACTCTCTTATTTTGGTCAATTTCAATAGAATAGCATGGTGCGCTTTAATGCATACTGAAGTTTGTGGAATGAAATCCTATAGACTTTCAGCTAACAATCTGCAATCTGAGGATGAATTGTTGAGCTCTGAAATTACTTGCCTTAGATAATCATCGTAGTATCAGAAATCTTTCTGCAGAAAGCTTTAAAAAATTGTTTGACCTTTTCCAAGTAGTGAAGCAGCTCCAGTGCACCTATACGCGAGAAGGCATCGAGCAATTTTCAGTGTATCTGATTTCTATACCATTTTGGGTACATATTCGTTGAATGATAACCTAAATGCATACCAAGAACAATACGTAATTGGAGAAAACTCCCACTGGTCATGAATTTATGGAACACAACCTTGATTGCGGAATCTGAAAGAAAATAATATGTAGCCTGATCAAACAGTGGCAAAATTTGCAATCAACGATTATAGTTATCAAATATGAAATTAGTTCCAGACTCCTTTTGTGATCCAAAATACCATTCAAGTATAAGGAAAGGATTTGACTTGTAGCATATTAGCAAAGGACTAGAAACACACAGAATCCCTAGCTATTCCACAGCAGGAGTTATTTTGAAATTCCAATATATTCAAAGCTCTTTAGATTATACATGACTTCCCCCTACAATGTGCTTTTCTCTGTCACACATGCCTTCCCTCAGTCGTATTAAATAAGATGGAATTTTGTAATTCCATACATAGAAGCTTAAACATGCTAATGATCTATCATCAGAAGTTCCTCTCGTGAATTGTATTTTCACCCCAAATTTCTTGACCCTCAATTCAACAACACCAAGACTTGTATATAACAATAAATAAGTAAATATAATAGATGATCTCTGCTAAAATCTTTTTCTCTTGTTAAATTTTGGAAAATTGCAGCTTTAAGAGAATGACAGAACAGTAAAATCATAAAATACAAAGTACCTTCCCTTCTACTAAATCATTCCATTTAATATAAGCTAACAAACCGATCATTTAATTGATAGAATGTGACGTTTGACACTTACCTGAATCAGCTTTCAACTTTGGAGACAGGCCATATACTGCATGCTTTACATAAACTAACAGTCTTACCCGCTGTGGGGCTCCCAACTTGGTAAGGACAGACCTTAGCAGCCCACTGCAATTGGATGAGCAAATTTCATAGGGGTTAACTGAGAAAGTTCTCCAATCAACATTTAACAATTTACAGAATCAAAGATTTCTTCCTCACTCTATTCGCAATATTGTAAGGAAGTCAGGTGGTAGAGATTCCATGAATGAAGATATATCCTCCAATTTCAAGGACTTCAACTCCTGCTTGAGACTTCTTTTCTCATTAGCAGACATCCCTCTGCCAAGAATTGACTTGCTGTACATGATATGATATCAATGGTATTAGGTAAGTCCTTTTTAACACTATTGTGAACTTTCCATAAGACATGAATTCCTAGTTTCCACTACGTTTGATAGGAATGTATTCGGATTTACCATCATTTTGTCACACTACAATCTACAATCGAGAACTTTTCAAGTTATGCCGTACTTTATAAGATGTGGTTCTCAGATGAACACCAGAATCTTAAATAAAACAGCTCAAGGATAAAGGATGCACAAATGAGTTTTGTCAAGAGAAACACCATTTTATAGAGCATTTTGAAAGGTTACAAGCTAGACTTTAAGTGGTTCACATATAAGGAATAACTCCATCTTTAATTAAAAATTTCAAAACATTCGGTATCAAATTCTAAATCCCAAAATGTCTCTACATCTTTCTCTGTGTTTCTTTTTCTGCTGTGATTTCTCCATTTTTCTCAGTGACTCTCTTTGGCAATCGTTGGCAACACTACCCCACACTCCTTCATTTGGCTTCTCTATCATATTAACAGCCTCACGCCCGCCCTTCCTCTTGGATTTGCTCCACCAACTCTATCGTTCTCTTGATAGGTAAGTGTAGTAAATCAGTTGTATTAAGTGCTTTGTTGTTAGGAATTGGTATTTGTGGGCTGGGGTTGAATCAAATTTTTGCTTTCAATGTAACTCTTGTTTAAGTAGAAGACCTTTACATATGGTGGTAACAAGGAACGTGAAGGAGGAAACAAACTAAGGATTAAATGAATTAATTCAGATTGCTTGGTGAAAAGGAAGATTCTGCATTCATTTAATACAAATCTCCCTTGGGTTGTATAAATCCATGTAAAACAAGTATAATCGTCCATAAAATAGACAAAGTACTTATGACTAACATGAGAAGTAACTGGTATTATACCCCATAAATCACTATGTATCATATCAAAAGGTTGGACAACATTTGGTGTGTGACTGTCGAATGACAAAGTTTACTTTTCCCAAGTCTACAAAAATTGCAATAAAATTGAACAACATTAAGAGATGACGACTATTTATTCTCAAGAAAACTAGAGTTTAGCAAATTATAAACTCCATTAGAATTGGGATGTCCAAGATGTTTAAGTCATACTTAATAATCAACAAAAGCATAATGACAAATGACAAAAGGCAGACATGAAGCTAAAGGAAGTTGGAGAGTCAGGCCCTCTTAATCATCTTCCTTGATTGTTACTCCTGCATTACACAAAAAGATCTAGAAATTTCTATCTACAATTATAGTCAACCAATTGTCTAACAAAAACAAGATTAGTAGTTAGATCAGGAAAAATGAAGACTACAGTTGAAGAAGAAATATCTAACGTAGCAGTGATGGGTAAATGATTTCTATTCAGCAATGTGAATCTTGAGATTTCCAAGATATTTGTTGTCATTGGTAAGGAAATGAACATTGTTTTTCATGTGATTGGAAGCCCCAGAATTGAAGTGGATCTTTGTTGTTCGATGGTGGTTTTGAGTGTGAGGATGCTACTCCTCACAAAACAAATCACTGAGACATGCATCTAAAGAGGGGATAGAACCTGGATTCGTAAGAATGGACCTAGTGCTTTCAAATTCAGATCTTAGATTCAAAAGAAATAAATCCCTTCTAGTAGTTTCATGAAGAAATCGAACAAAGGTAGGTCCTTTAGGAGGCAACATAGCATATGTAATATTTGTATAGTTAGCCCAAAGATTCATGAAGCTAATGTAAAATTTAAAAATGGAGACTTCCTTACTGGAGACTGACCACTTCATGTTCAAATTAAAATCGATAAGCAATGTTATGTTGACTGAAAAGCCACTTTAAATAAGACCACATCTCGCTTGCAGTCTTGAAGAGTTAAAGATTCAAGATGATGCTAGACTTGATAGATCTCAAATCTAAGCCATGATTTGAGCATCCTTGACTTCCCACTTGACATATTCATCCCTATTGTTATTTTTATCAGGATCAGAATTATTTGCATCATCATGGCCCCATTAATTCTTATATTTGACAGATATATTGAAATGGAATGGTCATGCTGAGTAATTTTTCCCATTAAAACAAACTAAGAAACTTTCAAACTTATTCTAAGACATGATGCCAAGATACTAGAGTTAAGATATAAAAAATGGAGTCATCAAGGAGTTAAATATGCAAAAACTGAAACTGGACTAGTTTTGAGATAAAATAAAGGTGGAACTAGAGTTGAGATGGAGAAAAGGCTGGACGAGGATGAGATTGGACAAAGGGCTGGACAAGAATGAGATTAGACAAAATGTTCTGCTACTATGACAACTTGGAAAACTTTTGGCAAGAAATTTTAACATAGTGCAATGTGATATCAGCCCTTAAAAAAAGTTAAATGACCATATACATATCTATCTATAGCTAATAGATCCTACTTAAGGAATGATTTTCAAATCCATAACTGTACAAAACACACATAACCAGTCTTTGATAACGTATAGATTAAGTCTTTGACAAGGCTGCATAAAATCAACCTTTGATAAAGGTGTATTGATGTAAAACCAAAAATATGATTAATTCCTTTGTCATAATTGACAACTAATACTGTTGACATTAAAACTAGTAGATTTCGTACAGAGTCCATACATTCATGCATTAGTAGAAGCTCTGTCAAAAGGATTAGCTCCCCTTTTAAAACTAGCAGATCTCATGCACTTGCAATTTTGAATTTGTATTCTTTCCTTGGTTACATGTTAGTTATAAGATATGTTTTGACATTGTAAATTAACTATGTTAAAGCTGAAAATCAGCATGTATGCTGTATATATAATGAAAAGGCTATATAAGAAAAGGCTGATATTTGCCAAAAGACGTCATGGTGCTAGATCCCTAGTTCAAGAATGGTCAAGTATATCTTGTTCTCTTTTAGCTCCAGTTTGCTCTTAGTTATTCTGTTCTCAAGATCAACTATATCTTATCCTCCTACTTAGAAAAGTCCTACTCTAGCTCTTTGTTCTTAGTTATTCGTGATCAAGTTCTCCCAACCTCATGTATTCAGCCATAAATGAAGCCTTCTTGGTTTGTTTTAATGAAATAAAATCGATTCAACCTGGACATTCCACTTCATTTATTTGGCAAATGTAACATTCCACTTCATGTATTTGGCAAATGTAAGGATTATTGAAGTTGATGACAACAATCTTACTCCTAATAAAAACAAAGTCAATGATGAACATGTCAAGTGGGATGTCAAAGATGCTCAAATTAAGGCATGCCCAATATTGCCTTGAACCTTCAACCTTTTGCTGAGATGCAGATTTAGTTTAAAAGACTCATATCATCAACATAACACAGCCTGTTGTTTCCAGTTTGAACATGAATTATTCACTCTTCAACAAGGCAGTCTCTGCATCCCTAAATTTTATCTAATTTTAAATATCTGTATGTTGAATATGAAAATGTTACCTTACCTCCCGAAGGTCTTAGTTCTATACATCCCTTCAAGAAATTATGAAAAGAGACCAATTTCCTATGAAATTGAAACTTGAATTTGAAGTCACTAGGTCCAATCTTATGAATCAAAATCATGTCCCTATTTGTATTGATGCTTTGATGAGTTGTTTCGAGAGGAGCAACATCTTATCACTCAAGCCTCCATGGAACAACAAAAATCCACCTTTGCTCCCATAGTTATACAGCACAAAGCAAGCCAAGAGCAAAGGCTCTAAGCACTATTCAATATTTCTGTTGTAAAGAGTTTAGTCATTATGTTTCAAATTGTCTAAAAATGTCTACAAATCTGAAAAAAAAGGGATGTCATATTATTAAGAAACGTCCTATCATACCTCCCAGGAGACCCGTAACAACATTTACTGCTTCAGCTAACACTTCTAGTACTGATTGTTTTTAGGGTACAGCAAGCGTGAAATAAAATCTGTACAGCACGCGTGAAATAAAATCCTATACACCTATTCAGTCTTGTAAATGAAGAAATGGTCCACCAAATGATCATTTTTACACTATCTTCCTTAGGACTCTTAGGTACACCCTTTTCTACATCTTTGGTAGTTCAATTCCGGAACTTCCAATCATAGGACAAACAATGCTCATTTCCTTATCAATGTAAACAAATATTATGAAAATCTCCAGATTCACATTGTTGTTATGAACCAATTACCTATCACAGCTATTAGTGATATTTCTTTCTGACTAACTTTTTTGTCTCTCCTGTTCTTAGAACTATCTTGTTTCTGCCATTTAATTGGTTGACAATAATTGTGAAGAATTTTCTAAATCTGGTTATGTTATGCAGGATCAACAATCAGAGAAGACGGTTGCAAGGGGGCATAAGATGGGACATCTTTTTCATCTCCAATTTCTCGTATCTCCAAGTTGCTCCTTACCCTTTATTGCTAGTAATTCTGCTCATGTCATTATCAAGCATGACATAAACGCATTACAAACAGAATAGTCACACACACAAGCTAAAAGTTGAAAAGTCATGTTTGAGAGTGTAGTTACAGATGTTGAACATATATCATGCAAGAATAACCCATGTGCTGCCATAATATTATTTTCCATAAAAAAAGTAATTTAGTGTTAAATGTTTATTTATCTACAACTAATGAATACAGTCCTTAAGCAGGAAAACTACTACTTTCATTAGTGTGCCGATAAGAGTGAAGCTTGACCTTCCTTAATATTGGCAAAAATACTTGAATTTACTAAATTTTCTTACTCTATTTATTTTCTTTTCTTTACAGTATTTGTTTACTCCATCCAACCTTGTCTATTTGCCTCTCATTAAAATTTTTAGTTAATGTCCATTTTGGAGAAAAGGAGTGGTTGACATACAAGCCGAGTAATATATCTCAATCCAAAACTTTAAGTCATAGGATTATGAAATGATTCTTGTGTATATCCATAATTGTTGCTCCTAGTTAAGAAAAGAATTTAAAATATCTACTACCTCTATACATTTCAAATGTTTTACCAATTTGTGACCTGTTATGAAAAGCATATCTTACAAATGAAAAAGACAACAAACCATGAGTTTTTGCAATTTTAGGTATTTAATGAAAATAATATTCACAAGCATTATATATGTATTGATGTCAAGTTGAGAATACTAAGAATCACCTGTCAATGGTTCTTCCAGTGAAAATGACAGGGAAATATCTGGAGTACTTCTCAACACCAAAACGTTCAGCAAGCTGTTGAATTTTTTGTGAATCCAAAAGTATCAAAGCCTTCCACAGCTGGCAATAATCTTGTCTAAAGCCTTCATCCAATTGCTTGTAGATTCCATGATCTAGAAGTACTGTACCTTTCATTCACTCTTATTACGATCAATCTCATAATAGAATCACTTTACTGATTCAAGTACTTTTTCAACTTAAGTAGTGTAAAGACATACCCAGAGAAAATCCTTTTGGACCTTTTCGACACACTAATATGTTACCAGGATGGGGATCTCCATGAACAAAACCATGAATGAAAATCATCTCAGCAAAGACTTCAATCAACGATTTTGCTACCTACAACACAAACTAAGAAGATGTCAAGAAACAAGATCAATCAACCCCATTAACTTGAGCTTTCGAAAGTCAACTAAATTCTTAGATAACAAAGCTTTTGAAAGTCAACTAAATTCTTAGATAACAATTTAAAGACAACTTGACAATAGCAATCTGACAATATTGATAGAAGTTTAAATTTGTTTAGCACAACATGCAATTTTTATGCCTTATTGCATTTGTCACAATCTTATAAAAGTGAGAAAAACAAGTAATCTCAATTAAAGGGAACAGCACTTGCAATTATTCTAGACAAACATACCATGAAACAACGTAAGGGAACATACCTGTGTAGGATTTACTCCAATTTCTTTCAGAAAGTCAACGTTATCTACCTGAGGGCAGCATTTTGTCAAATGGAACATAGAGTGGAGTGAAAGACCCAACTCAGCAAACTTTCAGATTTAACTTTCATCTTAAACGTTCAGCCTTTAAACAATCTTCAACTCAAGACAGAATGCAACAAAATAACAATAAATGTCATATATGGGAACACTACGGAGGCCCTGTCCTGAGAAATATACCATTCAATAAATCTACTAATATGTTTACTTTGTTATGGATAACGTTGTGCTCCATTTTATTTTTCCACTGCCCCTCGGTCAGTTAAACCAGTAGCAGTCTCTCTAATCCAATTCCGATCCACAGGGACAATTAACTGAAAAATCTGTATTGTACTATAATTGGTGTATTGTCTCCCAAAATGTATAGTTCAATGAACAGAAATTCAATAAGACGTGCGCCTTCCACTTGAGAATTGCCATCATTTATTTGTTAAAAGAAAACATGAACTTAACCAAGCCTTGACGAATCAAAAGTTTGTCAAACCAAAAACTAATTTAAATTCAATAAACCCATAATTCAAGCTAAGATAGTTTGACATTTAGAGGAAGTGCATCTGAGAGCAAACTTTAGTATAAGGACAATAACATCCCCTACTAGCTCTTGGTATGGGTTCAAGTCATGGACAGTGTCCTTGCACATTAAAAAGAAGGTTAACTACAAGTCATCCATATCAAATCCTATGATGCTAAAGTCTCATGCAGCAAGGCTTTTAGAGACTGTTACGAATACTTAATGATTTGTATTTACTATACAACTCTATTTATATACATGACGTGTGCCTAACAATGGCTGGGAGATAATGTCAATCCCTACAATCAAGCTTCTTACAACCAAGTTATAATCCCTGTAATATCTGTACATTAATTCATAATCTGTAACAGTAACACTATCCCTTGGGTTGGAGCATAGATATTGATCATGCCAATTTGTTACACAGATATTCAACCCGGGTCTCATTTAGAGCCTTTGTAATGAGATTCCCTAGTTCTCCAATCTTCACATATCCTGTAGATACTAGATTTTGTTTCAACTTTTCACAATCAAAGTGACAATCGATTTGAGTATGGTTAATTCGTTCATGAAACACAGGATTAGAAGCTATATGAAGATCAACTTGGTTATCATACCATAATTTTGTTGGCATATCAACTTTAAGCCCAATTTCAGTGACATATCCACATTATTTCACATACAGATTGTTCCATAGTTCTGTATTCTGATTATACTCTCAAGAGAGATATAACATTTTGTTTCTGACTTTTCCATGAAACCAAATTTCCCCTAACAAAGACACAATAGCCTGTGGTAGATTTTCGATCAATCTTGGACCCTACCCAATCCCAACCAGTCTCCTAAACAGAGTAATAGGCATTGCCCACTCTTTCACTTTACATTGTTGCATAATATATCGACTATACAGGTTTCTATTCTAGGAATTCACAGTTGTACATGATATGGTCCTGATCTGATTTTGCTAACTAGTAGGAACCAAATATTTAGCAAGATATTCACCAAGAATATCTAAACAGAATCATTCCTATGAATAAAGTATCCTGAAAATTATTTTTCTTATCTTGTTTAAAGAAATAATCTTGATTGTTGAACAAAAGCTTCTATAGATGTGCTTGAATAAAGTATTAACTATTGAGTAAAGAAACATGACTCAAAATTTGTGTTGAAAGTACTTGGATAGGTTAAGAAATGAGGGGAGCAACGTCTAATGTGGATGGGGCGTGTTAAGAGGCTAAACAAGTCCTACAATTGAAAAGGACAAAGGATTATGCTAGTTTATATACGAACAAGGGTCTATAAGCTAATGCCTCAAAAATGTTTGTTGAAGTTGCAGTTAACTTCACAAATTTACGAAACACAGTTAAGAAAATTTATGTAACTTTTACCATATATTTATATATACGAGGGAATAGTCTATGAATAGATTTGTCTTTTTTTTTATGTTATTGTATGCATATGATTACTTTCTTCATCATATCATGCATAATTAAATGTATGTATCATTATATTGGTTGCATCTAAATAGATCATTACATGTATATGTATGTAAATAATATGCAACTTTAGCTGCATTTGTAGAATGGTAACTTGTATTCGACATGCATGACTTCATTGTTCTTTAGTTTTCTCTTTTATAAAAGGAAAACAAAAATGATATAACATGAAAATGAAAAGGAAATTGAAAAAAAGATTAGTTTTTCCCACAACTAAACAAACCACAAGAATTTGTCAAAAATCGTGAACTTTCTGGTCAAATGGTTACATCTAAAAGACCCTTTTAAGTTTTCAAGCAAACGAAGGAATTAAGACTGACATTCTATGGCTATAATCACACAATTTACATATTCCACTCATTAGGGTTAATAGTCTTGCCTTGTGACCCGAGCAAAACTGCATTGTGAGAACCTTGTTTGTTGTCAACCCCTGCACATATTTAGTTGTATGTTGACATACAAGGGTATAAAATTTTGGCCACAAAACCACATTTGGTACCAAATTAAACCGTGTGACAGACTTAACTAACAATAGAATGGAAGATTCCAATTATCTTACCCAAAAAACACGTGGAACCATAACCACATCATTGTTTTCAAAGTTTTTGGAAGTTCTCTCTGCATTTCTTGCCTCCTGGATGAAATCTGCGGAACCGTACAAAAGCAAGGACCCATTATAGTTTCTAGTTAAGATTATTTAGTGAGTTAAGAAAGCAGCCAATTCTTTCATTACACAACAATATTAAACTTAGAAAGGGCATTTGTACTATGAATCGCAAGCCTGAGACAAATATTTGAAGATGTAGTCAATAGGAATCTGTTACATGAATACTTTTAAACTTAGAAAAGGCATCCATATTATGCATTACAAGCTTGAGACAAATATTTGAAGGTATAATCAATTAGAATTTGTTATGTACACTTGAAAATTGACTTTTCAAATTGAGTCAAAAAATTAGTAGCCAAGAGTATTTTATAAAGAAAGAAATGAGTACTTGCTCATAAAAGTAATTCACTACAAGAAACATACAAAATTTATCCTATTCTTTTGTTATAAAATCTAATCACTATACAAAATGATATTCAAAGATCAAATTGTAGTTTTCTCCAGTTACGAAATATCTATATTAGGGAGATATATTTATATTAGGGAGAGTATGATCTCCCTCTTTATTGTGTGATTTCCTCTTTATTCCTAAGATCCTTTCCTTATGTAATTACCTCTGTATAAAGGATGCAAGGATGTTGAGTTATTATCAAGCCCTCAGTGAAATATTCTCTATTATTCTCTGTTCTTTACATGGTATCACAGCCTATTTTTTTTCAAACCTCAAATCCTTCTCTACCGTAAAACCCTAACACCTTCTAATCCATCCAAAACACTTACCTCCACTTACCAAAACCAAAAACCGAAGCCACAAAACCAACTAGGTAGTACCAGTGACCATCAAAGTACCGACAGTGTCATCGGAAAACCACCCACGCATCAGCAAGTGGGCGTCACACGTCGTCCTTCGACGAGCACCAACAACAGCAGTTTGATGGATCAACTCGCCTCTTCGTCCTGAATGGAGTTTTGGTCTTACTTTGTGTCAAAACCAACCAGAGCATGGGTATTTTGACAACAATAACATCTTTTATACATTTTGGAACAATGTCAGTAGTGTTATTAGTGTCCGTTTAGCCAGGAAATCTGTCCAACAGACTTGGGAGATGTCAGATTTCAGTAGCAAATCATTGATAGGTGTTCCAACAATGGGTTCCTCAACTTTGTGAGTCACCAAGCAATGTTGGAACAGTAATAACTATCCGTTTTGGTCGAAGAATGTAGAGTTGTTCTTTAGAGGTTAGAGAAAGTTGTCCCATCCTACATCTAATCCCCCAACTGATCAGAAAATACTTGAAAATTGGCAAGGTGATGATCCACAACTATTACATATTCTTTTTGACTCCATGGAACCTAAAATTTCAGTCCTATTCTATCATGTTAGCACTTATAAGCAAGCTTGGGACTATGCTCAGCTTCTTTACTCTCGTAACATGCTTTGTATGTATGATATTTTTGTTGAGTCATTTCAATCAAAACAGCTGGAAAGTTTGATTGAATACTTTGGGAAAGTGAAGCATGCATTTGAGACATTGAATTCTTTACCATCGATCACATCTGATATTAAGAAGATGCAGATTCAAAGAAAGTAGTTGGTGACTATGACATTTTTGGCTAAATTGAAACCAGAAATGGAGCCTGTGCGAGCACAAATCTTGGGAGGAGTAAATTTTCCAATCTTTGTTGAAGTATATTCTAGACTCTTGCTCCATGATTGCGGCGAATCCACCAGAGAAGTAACTCTGATAGGTCAGCACTTGCAACACGACCTTATTCACAAGTCAGAGGAAGCCATGGGGAAGTTGAGGAAGCGGTGGTTGTGGTGATCGAGGAGGACGTGGTAGAGGCTCACGACTCCATTGCACACACTATGATAGAGGCGGACATGATGAATAGTCTTGTTGGGATAAATATCCCCACATGAGAGCTGTTTATATTGCATCTCTTAAAGAACATTCTTCGACTACAACTTCACAATCGTCTGTTACTTTATATCAAGATGAGTATACTAAGTTTTTGCAGTATCAGTCAGCTTAGCAGACATCGTCTTCATCTACGACATGTGTGGCCCATCAAGATAACCCAATTGCATGTTATTCAACTATCCCTAGAAAACAATCATGGGTAATAGATTCTGGTGCCACTGACCACATTTCAGGTAAATAACCAACTTTAACCATATCATTCCTTTACCTGCCTCTCATAATGATAAACATACTATTGCTGATGGATCTATTGCCACCATTTAAGGTGTCGGACCCTCTCATCCTTGTCCTTCTCTCACATTACCCTCTACATTATTTGTACTAAACTTTCCTTTAAATCTTATGTCCGTGAGCAAATTGACTAGACAACTAAATTGTTCTGTATGTTTCTACCCTGATAATGTCATTATCTAGGATTTGAAGACTAGGATGACGATTAGAGAAGGGCGCGAATCGAATGGAATGTACTATTTTGACAAGTTGCAATCTTCCATTGCATGCCCAATGTCAGTCTCTCCTATTGATATCCATAGTCGATTGGGTCATCCATCATTGGAAAATCTCAAGAAAGTGGTGCCAGGGTTAGATTCTATTTCTAGTCTAAATTGTGAGTCGTGTCAATTAAGAAAACATCATCGTACTTCGTTTGATTTGTTGTGGAGTTGTCATCCTTTGCCACTAGACACTTCATATTCCAACCAAAAACACTACCATGCACTATCGTTATCATCAGCTACTTCTTTAAACTTTGGTCATATTCATTGTTGGCATTTTGATGATCATATGACACTATTTTAATGCAAGTTATTGCTCAATTTTTGTCCTTTTTTGTTCCTCTATAGCATCCTTATGACATCTAATATTTTCGACAATAAAAGTGCGAAGATTTGTGAAAGCGATAATCTTATTATCACACTTACATTAAACGTAAGACTACAATTAGGTTTATATACATAAAACCTATCAATATATATATATTGGAAAAATACACTTCTACCCTTAATTATACGTAATAACTAACACTCCCCCTCAAGTTAGTGCAAAAATATTACACATGCCCAACTTGCAGAATATGGTATGAAAGGCTCGACTATTGAGTCCTTTTGTGAAAACATCAACTAGCTATCTTTTTGACGTTACATGAAACAAGCTTAAGATACCATCAATTAACTTTTCTTTGATGAAATGTCGATCAATTTTGATGTGCTTCGTCTAGTCATACTGAACAGGATTATGAGTAATATTGATTGTAGCTTTGTTATCACAATACAAGGATAGCCTATCTTCTCCAGCCAACTTCAACTCTGCTAGCAACTTTTGTAGTCATAAAAGTTCACAGACACCTTGAGCCATGGCTCTATATTCTGCTTATGCACTTGATCTTGCAACCACAGTCTGTTTCTTGCTTCTCCAAGTGACCAAGTTACCTCCCACAAGTGTGCAATAACCAGAAGTGGATCTTCTGTCATCTGGAGATCCAGCCCAATCCGCATTTGTAAAGACTTCAATTCAAAGATATGTTTCGAAAAAAGAAGCCCTTTTCTTAAGGCTGACTTTAAATATCATAAAAATGCAAAAAACAACCTGCTGATAAGATTCTCTAGGATCATGCATAAATTGGCTCACCAAGCTAACTGCATAAACAATATCTGCTATGGTGTGAGAAAGATAGATAAGCCTACCAACCAATCCCTGATATCTGCCTTTATCAACTGATTCTTCAATTCCTACTTGCAGCTTATGATTACTTTCAATAGGTGATTCTTCTGGTTTACCTCCCAGCATACCAGTTTCATTCAAAAGATCCATACTGGATTTCCTCTGAGAAATGAAGATTCGTTTTGTTGATCTTGCAACTTCAATTCCCAAGAACTATTGTAACTTTCCAAGATCCTTGATCTCAAATTCTTAAGCCAAGAGCTTTTTCAGCTGAGTCATGTCTTCTTTATCATCTCCTGTCATCACTATATCATCAACATAAACAATAAGAAGAGTGATTTTACCATTGTAATGTCTCATAAAGAGGATATGATCAGCATTGCTCTATTGATACCTAAAAGAGATCATGGCTTTGTTGAATCTATCAAACCAAGGTCTGAGAGATTGTTTCAACCCATACCAGGTTTTTTTCAATATGGATACATTTCCTTGATTTCTCTCATTATCAAACACACGAGGAATCTCCATATAAAATTCTCCTTCCAAGTCTCCATGTAGGAATGTTTTTTTCACATCAAATTGCTGCAAATCCCAATCCAAGTTAGCTACACATGATAGCAAGATTCTAATTGTGTTCATTTTTACAACAAGGGCAAATGTCTCCTAATAATTAACTCCATAAGTCTGAGTGAATCCCTTTGCCACTAATCTGGTTTTGAATCTTTCAGTCGAACCATTAGCTTTGTGTTTTATTGTGAATACCCATTTGCAACCAACTAGCTTCTTGCTGAAGAAGTAACTAGTTCCCAGGTTTCATTTTTAGCGAGAGCTTTCATTGCTTCTACCATAGCTTCTTTCCATTTTGGATCTATGATAGCTTCCCTCCAATCCTGTGGAAGGCTCTAAGGAGGGAGACAAGGATTCATAAAAGGCAAAGTTAGTAATAGAATGTTTTGTACACGACTTGACCCCTTTTCTTTGAGCAATGGGTAAATTTAAATCAGAATTAGAAGATAACTCACCCAAAGATTCTTGTAGGGTAGGAAGCATGATGGCTTCTTCAGACCTATT
>JAOQMP010000007.1:3387021-3398107 GCA_027563575.1 Erythroxylum pedicellare
TTTTACCACATATAATCTTGATGTGCATCAATGTTAATTCATGAGAAATAGTATATTCAGATTGAAATCATATTGTATGGGTGAAATCAATACACAATGTTTTCATAGAAAAAACAATAGTATTTGGATCTTAAAGCCAAGGTAGGAAATCTCAGGAACTTTAAAGGAAATACTAGCAACAAGGCAATAGATGCAACAATAGGTATTCCTTAGGATTGGGAATGGAGAAGGCATGTCTTTTTGGTATGATAATTGGCATTATAAAGGTCCCCCATATCAAGTGAAAGAGGTAAAACCCTTGAAATTGGTGGTGAATTCAAAAACTAAAGTGAGTGTATTAATTAGTAGCAATCAATGGATATGGCCATTTCATAATAATAGAAGTGTCAATCTCATAATGGAAGAATTGCCTAGATGCAAACGGGGAGAACAAGATGAAATTTAGCGGCTAGCAGCTAAATCAAAGAAGTTCAGTACCAAAGCATGCAAAACACTTTTGCATATTTTGCAGAACAGAAGACAGGAGTGGACAAAGTTAGTATGGGACAGTGATATCCATCTAGCTCATTCATTTATCTTATGGATGGGAATCAATGGAGGGTCGCTTACGAGGGACATGATCAAGTTCTCCATTAACGCATTACAATGTGAGTTATGTAATACGAAAATGAAAATTTTAGAGCATCATATGATTACATGCAATTATCCCAGGCAAGTCTGGAACTAGATGCCGATTATTCTCAACATGGACATACCAATGGACTCTTGGAGTGAAACTATTGAAAACTTAAAGTGCATAATGCAGCTGATCTCAAAGCAATTAAGTTACGCTGGGCAACTTTGGTGTACTACATCTGGAAGGAGCGTAATTGCAAAATTTTTAGACAACAAAGTTGAAGCATTGAAATGGTTTTTTAGGACATTTTCCTCCATTGCAGATTGACCATGCTAGCAAGAGGAATAGCAGCGAATTTGTCAAGTACTATGAAGAGATGATGGGGATTAGAATAATCTTGGTTTATGTGGTCTCATAAGTACCCCTTAGATCTCAAGATGTAGATAATTACTACGAACCATAACTCTTTGAAATCTAGACCTTTCAGATTATCCTCGACCTTTTGTACTCTAGATTGTAAATATATTTAATCAATGAAATCTTTAATTTTTGGAAAAAAATAATTAGCTGATTATTTCCATAATATCAACAAATATCATCTCTCTCTCTGTGTGTGCCACATCTTTTCTCATCAACATGTCCATATGGCTATGTAGAAATGAAATATGATCTAAAATGTGTCAATTTTTCAAGAAACTCATTTGACATGATGATTCATATCACTAGCTCAATGAAATAAATTTATACCATCTATTGTCCTTAGAAGTATAATGATTTGTATATCATAACACTTAATTTAACAATTGAGGGAAGCTTCAACAAATTTCACAAAAAAGACAACCCCAAAGGAAGTATCAATCTAATTTATCTAAAATAGCAATGCTGAAAAAGAGAAGCAAGTGGAAAATATAAGAAGTAGCACGCACCCATTCAACAGATTTTGAAAGGAATGACATGGTGGATGTGTCTATTGTCATTTGACGCTCCAATCCAGGATACTGAACCTACATGGAATAAAGAAGCCTAACATAATTCAGCAATTATTCCACAGTCAGAATCAAGCTTGTTGGATTAGGAAATTTAAAGAAATGTAAAAGAACTTATTACAAAATTGAAAGAAAAAAAAGAGAGAGAGGCATGATTCCATAGCCCCCTGTTATATGCCTATATCAAGAAGCCAAACCAATGAAACAAAAGTATGGAAGGAAAGCAAACATGGGTATTTGCAGCTTGTACATACACATCTCTGGGCAATCCTCCTATCCCAACTTCTCCCTCCCTCCTAGGTCTCATAATTTAAATAACAACTCTATTAGGAGCAGTAAGATTACCTTCAGGCCTTAAAAGCACCACATTTATTATTCCCATTAGGAAATTATATTGTTTTCATATAGATAAAGCTTTAATCATCAAAAGAAAAAGTGGAGAGCAAGGTAAAATGAAGATGATGAATTAAGGTTTGGGTTTATGCCCGTAGCAAAAGAGTAGAAAACCTATCTCACAACAATAACAATCTACCATGTTAGCTGATGCAGACATTTTAGCAAATTGAAGTTATGTTACAGACCAAATTGTTTACAGAGTAAATTACTGTATTCAGAAAGATAAGATGTGCTAATCAAGCCCTAGTTCAATAGTAAGATAATAATTAACTTGGAAATAATTGGTTCAAAATGAGCGTCTCTTAAAAAGTTAAGCCAATGTTTGCATTCGATTGGACCACAAAAAAAATGTTGTTGTCTTGTACATTAAAAAGATAGATTTTAAACAGTATTCTATAGATGAAGCATCTATTATTCATCAATCATCCCCTTAAAGTTGAAGCTTCTTGACATCAAAATTATCATTCATCATCTCCCTTCACAAGCTAGGGAAAAAAATGTTCTAGACTAAGTCTAAACAAAGTCAAGTCCACTTAAACATAAAGAGAAAAAAGAATAGTTAGGGTTAATTCTAAAAAGTAAGAAATAAATAGATAAGAACTAGCAAGTGAGTCTTTCAGTTAGAAAGAAAAATAGTAAGATTCAACTAAGTATTGACATAAGACATACTACCCATGCTCAATTACAGGTCAATAATGAACCTAGTGTGAATAGCTTAGTAATAAAGGACTATTTAGCTAGATATAGGCATGCCGACCTTATATAGGTATCATCTACATACACTACCATGATTGCATTCTTTTCTTTAGGAGAGAATTTGATAAACATAGCTTGATCTATTTGACATTCAATGAATCTGCATCTTTTTACAACTCAAGTTAATTTTTCAAACTATGCTTGAAGTGATTGTTTGAGCCCATACAGTGATTTCCTTAGCCTGCATATTTTTCCAAAACCTTTAAGTGTGTCAAGACTAGGAGGAACCTCTATGTATACTTCTTCTAGGTCACCATTTAAGAATGCGTTCTTTATATCTAATTGATGCAATGGACATTCTAGATTTGTTGCAAGGGAGAAAAGAACACGGATAGAGTTCAGTTTTGCAATAGGAGCAAAGGTCTCCTAATAATCAAGACCATAGGATTGTGTAAAACCCTTGGTAACTAGTATGGCTTTAAATCGATTTATGCTTCCATCTGTGTTATACTTGACTAAAAACATCCACTTGCAACCAACTGCTTTCCTTCCAACATGTAGTTCTATATAGTCCTAAGTTTGGTTCTTCTTTAGATCATTTATTTCCTCCATAACTACGTCCTTCCATCCAAGTTGTTCTAAAGCTTCCTAAATATTTTTAGGAATTCGTATTTCACTCAAAGTAGTAGTAGATGCCCTATAGTTAAGAGAAAAATTGTCATAAGACACAAAGTTTCCAATTGAATATAAGTACGTGCTCGTTTTTCTTTCCTTAGAGCAATAGGCAGGTCCAAATCATTCAAATCATTTCCACGATCTGATGTGGCAGAATCATTACCTGTGTGGTGCTAAGGGCTTGGTTGGCTTTTTGACAATGATGTGAATGAGTGTGATGCTTGGTCTCGTTTTGTTCTTTCTACCTTCTGGAATAGACAATTAGCGTTTTCTCTTTTGTATTCTTTTGGACATCAAGAACATAAAGATTAGAGTTGGTATATCAGGGACTGTGATTAAACTTAGAGCAAGACTGGGTACACTTAGAGCAACTAGATTGGGCGTACTAGGATCCATAAACCAAATTTGATATTCCTCTATAGAGCTCTCCCCCTTAATATTTGATTCAAAGTAGAATGGCTGCTCTTCAAATAATGTAACATCCATAGTGTTGTAAAATCTTTTGTGACTGGAAAATAACAGTTATACTCACTTTCATTTTCATGAATATCCTTGGAAAATACACTTAATGGATCGAGGATCAAGTTTGCTACAGTTTTGGTGATGAATATGCACAAAGGATGTACAACCAAAAAAATTTTGAGGTAAATTGGTCATGAATTAAATGTGGGGATAGGTGGTGATGCGACGCTAATATGGAGTTTGAAAGTTTAGAATATGAGATGGCATTCGATTAATTAAATATGTGGCAGTCATAACTGGTTCCCCCTAAAAAAATTTTGGAACATGAGTTGCCAACATTAGTGAATGTGTAACATCTAATAGGTGTCTGTTTTTTTTCTTTCTACTACACCATTTTGTTATGGAGTATCAACACAAGAACTAAGATGAATAATACCATGTTCACTAAGATATTTCCCAAGGATACAGTGAAAGAATTCTCTTGCATTATCAATTTTGAGGATTTGGACTTCGGTTTGAAATTGTGAGATCTGAAATATTTGTCCCACCTCTGACTTTTGCTTCATTAAGAAGAGCCATGTGATTCAGGTATGGTCATCAATGTATGTGACAAACCCCCTATGCCCTAAAAGGTTCTTTACCTTGAATGGTGCCCAAATATCACTATGGATCAAATAAAAAGGATAGGATTTCTTGTATGGCTGAATAGGAAAAGAGCTTCTAAGATGCTTAGATAATTGACATACTTCACATTGAACTAAAGAGGGATTTTTATTGATCAGAGTGGAAGGAGTTTTTTCAAATACGTAAAACTAGGATGACCTAACCTATAATGCCATAGCATAGCACTTTCTTTATTCTAAGTTGAGATAGCACACAAGGTTTTTGGTGAAACACATCTAGAGGCTTCAGTTCTTAGGAGATAAGAGACATGCACACATTTTAGCATTGTTGATTGCCCTCCCCGAGCTCGAAGCCTAAAATTCACATAAGGTAGAATAGAACCTAGTCACAGAATTAAGATCCATTGTGAGTTTACTACTAGAGAGTAGATTGTAGTTCAACTTAGGCACAAATAGAAGTGATTTTAGTTTGATTTCTTCTTATACGGTGACTGAACCTATGCCAGTTACTTCTAAATAGGTATCATCGGCAATTCTAACAGTGGTTCCCATTGTGGCTAGTTTTAGATAAATGAATGTTGTAATATCTCCCATCATATGGTCGAAGGCTCCCGAATCAACAATCCATTTGCTTAGAGTTTTTCTTTGCACTTAGGGCAGTGTATGAGTTACCTTTTTGTGCAATAGTTGCTGTACTGCTTTCATTAGGATCGTGTGCACTCTGCATTGAGCTTTGTATCATTTTCTGCAAAGCTTCTATTTGTTCCTGGTTGAATGGATGGGTTTCCTCAGATTTTTGAGTTTCTACTGCTGCAATATTCCCGTGGCTTGCTTGAAATGGTTGAGAGGAAGACTGCCAATTTGCTGGTTTTATATGTATTTTCCAGCATGTTTCCCTCGTACGAGCTGGCTTCTTGCAATGGTCACATCACGGGTGATTATTCCACCTCTGGGAACTATTGTAGCCTGACTTATTTGGTTGTTGTCCTTATTGATATAGCTGTCCTCCAAGAGTAGAGTTCGAGAATTTCCCTTTATTGCAACGGTTGATCCTTCTAGGTTGGGCTGTCCTGTGGATGCTCCTAACATCACTTTTCTCCGACTCTCTCTCTTTCTTGGATCTTTCTGTATTGTTTGCCATCCTCCACACAGCTCCATAAGATATCCTCTAACGTATCAAGTTGTTCCCAATATCTAATTAGTTGGGTGAAATATTCTGTGAATAATGACTCACCTTGTCTCAGCTCACGTAGAATTCCTTTGATTTCAACACTACAGACGTATTGTCTTTATTTGAATGTGTGTCATGGGCTGCCTCCCAAATTTATTTTGCTGTTTTGTAATACAAAGTTTTCACCTACTTCACTGGTCAAGGAATTTAGCAGCCAGGACATTACTAGATTATTTTCCACCTTCTGTATTCGATAGTCAAGGTTGTTTTCCCCTGGTTGAACTGCAGCACCTGTAGGATAGTCTTCCTTTCCTTTTCCACACCCAAAAATCATCAATGATTTAGACCACAAGCTGAAATTTTGGCCATTAAGTTTATGCCCAATAATCGGCATCAAACTACTTTCAAAAACATTGGTCGAATAGGTAGATATGGCCATAGGCTAGAATTTGGGTTGGATGTCCCACTTTTAGCTTCACTTGCCATGGCAGATTTGATGAATTTTGTCATGAGTGTACAATAACAAGAATGGAATAGGGATTGGTTCAGATCTGCTCTGAAACCATGAAGAAGTTTATTGGAAGTTTTATTTTCTTAAAACTTATTCAAATGACTGCTCCAGTAGGGTATTTAAGCAGAACCTTGAGGCATTCCTCATAGTTCTTCAAAGATACACCTAAACTAGTCAAGATTATCTCCTTGATTACGAGAAGATTTTTCTGAACAGAATTACAACAACCTGCCTTTAACTAAGGGGGTTTAACAGAAAAAAAAATATTCCTAAGAATCTGCTCCTAATACCAGAAGGATCTTGTAGAGGTATTATTCTTTCCAGCTTTTCCACAAGTACAATAGAAGAAGCATATTTTATAGCAGAATTTGACAAACTAAGTAAAATGATAAACTAACCTTAACTGCTACCTCTTCATGATTTTTCAGCACAGCATGATGAACTTGTGCAATAGATGCAGCAGCTATTGGTTTTTCATCAAATGAAATAAATCTGAAACTCATAGAGAACCCTGAAGTTAAGAAAACATTCTTCTTCCTACATACTTTTAGAAAGAAACGCAACATATTTATCACACCACTTACCTACCTCATGATTCTAAACTAAAGAAAAAAATACAAAGAACAATAAGTTTTCCATATGTATCTGCATATGCACAACCTTACGAGAGAGAGAGAGAACCAAAATACTATATGTCGAAGGAATTTACCAATAATTAATGTTCAAGGTGCTAGAGCACTACTCACATTGTTGTACCTTTACTACAAGAACGAATTTTTTGTCTTAACTATAGACGGTTTCTTAATTTGAAGTCTCATGGTGCAAAAAATGATAATTGAATTTCACACATACTTAGTGTTTTGTACATCCTAAGAAGCTTAAACAAATGATAAGGATTGATAACAGAATAAGCAGAGTTTATGCTTTTATTTACCAGGCTCTATATTCAATCTTTTAATAAGCTCTAATGTTTTTCCTTTTCTCCTTTTCCTCTTGATACATAACAGGGTTTATAAGCACAATATTGCCGTGAGAAAACTCTAGGCTCTCTCTTTAACACCCTAACTTAACAGTCAAATTATGGCCTCTCCTCAACAAATTTTGGCATGCAAAAAACTGTTTGGCAAAGGTTTAAGGAAACTCAAAGAAGATAGAAATCAATGGAGAAATCCCACTTGAGATCTGAGAATTGTATAACATTCATGCAAAAGTAGATATCTGCGTGTTGTTAACTCTTAAGGCCACCAGAAGAAAATGTTCCTGATGAATGGTGTAAATGAGATAAAAATTAGGATGACTTAAATTATTGAAGAGGTTTGGCCTATTTATTTCTAATGTTATAAGTGTTCATGACATGTGCAAGCTGTTATCCCTCTTGTTCACATATTTCGTATGCGAAATCAAAATGAAATGCATCCACTTGAAGAGGAACGTTGAAGATCCTAAAGATCCAATATTTGAAATTGGAAACATTACTTGTATCTCTTCTAATGGAAATCATAGACATCCTAGCTAGGAACATTATTGTTATTAAAATGTACTATCTATATAAATAAGAAGTATATGTGTTAAGACACGTAAGCCTAATAAAAATGTAAGCTTAACAATTTTATACATGTGGATGTGGACTTTGTTGTGGAGCCACATTAAATCTCTTGTTTAGATTATGATCTATCCTACTTTACTATTTTCACACCTTCCAATTAGAATTCTTCCAACGAAGTGATAACAAGACTACCTAATTAGCGTCAAAAATAAAATTCTCCAACAAACTGATGGAAAACTTGCCCAATATAAAAAAAATTCGCCAATAAGTTTATAGCCTTTCTCAATCAAAATATATAAAATAAGCAAACTCATCTAAGGTTGAAACCTTACACTCCTCACTTGAAAATAGATTTGTTGAGACCCACTATGTTTTCAAATCTTCACAAGCGAAATGATTTATGGGTCAACTACTTTAGTCAAAGAGAAAACTATATCACTTCTTCATACTAATGTCACATAAGAAAGATATGGTATCTTATAGATCCCTATTATCAAATGTTGAGCTCATATAAACATACTTGGAAAATAGATAGTATAATTGATGCAAAAGAGCTTAGAATATATAAACAAAATAAAGGAGGACACATTAGTCAACCACAAGCTTTAATTTGATGGAATGAAGTGTGGAAATTCAGGTGGCAGCACTATGCTAAGTTTTCCTTATCTGATAAAGAATATGAACAAATTTGAGGATAATTTCTGTGTATTATTTCTCATAAATGACAGAAATACATATATAAGCAATTGTCCTACTATTCAATCCCTTGATTATTGCCTAGAAAGAAGTAAATATGATCCCATGAAAACAAGGACCAGAAATGGAACCGATAAAATAATATTTTAGGAAATAAACTATTGAGAAAATAAGGAAACAAATAAAGCAATAAAACTGAAAATATTCTTCCAACACTCCTCCTCAAGCTAGGGAATAGATGTTGATCATTCCCAGCTTATCATTCCCAGCTTGCTGCTTAACTCTTCAAATCTGACTCTAGTAAGTGCTTTTGTGAAAACATCGGCAACTTGTTTCCTAGTGAGAATGTGAGCTAGACCAATCAAACCAGAATCTACTTTCTCCTTTATGAAATAAAGATCTATCTCCACATGTTTAATCTATCATGATTGACCGGATTCTTTGCAATCCCAATAGTTGCTAGGTTGTCACACCACACCCTTATCTGAGGCTCTACTTTGATCTGAAGTTCTGCCAAGAGTCTTTTAATCCATATTCCTTCACAAATTCCCAATGCTAGTGCTCTATACTCAGCCTCTACACTGCTTCTGCCAACCAGTGGTTGTTTTTTACTTCTCCAAGTTACCAAGTTACCCCACACAAAGGTACAATAACCTGTTGTAGACCTCCTATCAGTCACTGATCCAGCCCAATCAGCATCTGTGAATACTTCAATACTCGTTGTCTCGCTTTTCTTAAAGAATAATCCTTTTCCGAGAGTCATTTGCAAATACGTCAAGATTCTAAGTAATGCATCCACATGTTCCTATTAAGGGTTGCTCATAAACTGACTAACCACACTCACAAGAAAACCAATGTCTGGTCGAGTGTGATACAAATAGATCAGTTTTCCAACGAATCTTTGATATCTCCCTGTATCTACTAGTGTGCCTTCTTCTTTAAGACTCAATTTATAAGTTGATTCCATGGGTATCTCAGCAGGCTTTGACCCCATCATCTCAATTTCCTGTAAAAGGTCAAGTGTATACTTCCTTTGGAACACTAAAATGCCCTTATTAGATCTGGCCACTCCATCCCCAAAAACTATCTCAAATAGCCCATATCCTTAACTTCGAATTTTCGAGCCAACGCACCTTTTAGCTCCTTCATGCCTTCCCAATCATCACCTGTAATAACAATATCATCAACATAAACTATAAGAATAGTCATTTTACAACTAGTCAGTCGTCAAACAAACAAGGTATGATCAGTTTGACATTGGTAGTAGCCAAGTTTCTTCATTGCCTTTGTAAATCTATCAAATCAAGCCCGAGGTGATCGTTTTAGGCCATAGAGTGATTTTCTGAGCTTGCATACCCTCTGAGGATATGTAGCTTCTTCTAGTCCTGAAGGTATTTTCATGTATACCTCTTCTTCAAGATCACCATTGAGGAAGGCATTTTTTACATCTAATTGATATAATGGCCAATTAAGATTTGCAGCTAGTCATAATAGAATCTTAATAGTATTGAGTTTGGCTACAAGTGCAAAAGTCTCCTAGTAGTCAATCCCACACGCCTATGTGAAACCTCTAGCTATAAATCTTGCTTTGTATCAGTTAATACTTCCATTAAGATTATATTTGATGGTGAACACCTATTTACAGCCACCCACTGTTTTTCCCTGTGGTAAATATGTTACTACCCAGGTCTGGTTCTTCTTAATTGCCTTTAGCTCATCATCTATAGCTTCTCTCCACTTAGGATCCTTCACTGCTTCTTGGAAATTTTCAGGTATTTTTCTAGTAGATAACTGAATCACAAAAGCCTTAAAATGTGGTGATAACCTATTATAAGAAACAAAATTGCTGATTGGGTGCTGTGTACAAGATCTTACTCCCTTCCTTAGAGCTATTGGCCATCCCAACTCCTCAGAATTTGCAGTAGGTTCTGATTCATGGCCTTGCTCGGGAAGTGTGATGGATTTTTTTGGTTCTACTTCAAATCGTGCCTACTGTTTGCCCTTCCTCTTTGAGTAAAACTGTGGTTGCACCTCAATATTTTTGTCTTTCTATCTATCCACCCTAATTTCAGTATCCTTCTCTTTATCACATTCATTGTTTTCTGTGCAATTCTAGTCAGATTTGTGACTGGAACCGGCTATATTAGTAGCTTCAATGGAAATGGTGGTGTCAAGATCTGGTATCTTAGGTCTGATGTTATCAAAATTGTGTGTTTCAGAGGTGGTTTTATAAGAATCAAGTATGGCTTGATCAGGGCTAGGCAAAACAGAGGTGTTTTTAGGAGAATTAGAGTCCTTTCTAAGTCTGGTTGAGTCATGGCTAGGTGCAGAAGGCAGAATTTCTTGGTGTAGTGTGTCCGGTAAGCCATCACTTTCCAAAAAGAACCACTCACTCTCACTTCTCTCTCCCCTGAATGGGTTTTTTTAATAGGCTTGCGTTTCAAAGGTCCCATCCAAAGTAACAAAATAACGTGTTAGAGTAGGAGAGAAATACTTGTAACCTTTTTTAGTAGAAGAATAACCCAAGAAAATACAGTTATGGGCCCTAGGTTCAAGTTTGCCACAATGGTAATTATGCACAAAGGCAACACAACCAAAAATATTTTGAGGTAGAGTATTAACAAAGGGAACCGAGGGATAAATCTCAAGCAATTTTTGTAAAGGTGTATGAAACCCCAAAACTTTTGATGGCATTCTATTTATTAAAT
>JAOQMP010000007.1:3398207-3411261 GCA_027563575.1 Erythroxylum pedicellare
AATAATAATAATAATAATAATAATAATAATAATAATAATAATAATAATAATAATAATAATAATAATAATAAGGATAATAAGGATAAGGATATTTTGGTATTTTTGTTAGTTATTCCTTTATCATTCTAAGTTTATATTTTTAAACCAAACATTGGCATATAAATTCTTTAATAGTAAACCAAACAAAGTAATACACATTCCCTTTTATTCCTCATCTTTTCTATTATTAAGAATAATTATTTTATTCCTTAGTTATTCTAGCCATTGAACCAATCAGGCTATTATGGACTCATTGTCCAAATTTATTAAAAGGAGTGAAAAACTAAAAAATATGCTAAGAGCTCAAAAGATTTCAAATGATAGGTGTAGAATATGATGATAGAAACATAGAAGTGAAGCTGATTCTAGAACCACATAAACTATAACCTAATGTGATAAATGAGTATGGAGCATCCATATATAAGCATATATATGCATATGCCATATCTAATAGGATTGATTCTAAAAGCAAGCATCATGCTTTTATATATGAATTACAACCTAGGCATAAAGTTCAATACTATCAAGGGAATAATATGAATTTCTATAATAACTTTCAAACTGACTTACAATCTTTTTGGCTTCAAATAGGCATACATCAAGCTTTCTTTCATAATAGACTTCATACATATAATCATGGTTGCTCATTTCAAGACCTTAGGAAACTGCAAGATTTTTATTATGCATGCATATATAGTAATGCATTTATGCGATCATCATCACTTATATAATATGGTATGTCATTTTTGTCGGAAGCTTTGACATGTTGATAGAATTTGTTTTCTCAAACAAAGAATGATAAGAACCTTGAAAGTGTGGGTTAAAAAGAAGATGGAGCCTAATAATTAATTAAGGAATCAAGCTTATTTGGACACTCAAAACATATTAATTAGCTTATTTTTGTAGGTTCTTAAATAGAAAATGGTATGTAATATAGATGGTAGCTATTGAATTGAGATTTTTTTTGAAGGCTTTACTTTTTTATCTTAATGAATCTAACATATTTAAGTCAAGAAAAAGTCTTTAAAATGTTTATGTAGAATATAAGATTTTTATTTAAAGAGAACAAGAATGGTAAAAAATTCTTCAAAAGAAACATTTATTGAACCAAGAGAGGATGATAAGGTGGATGTGATGCCTCCAATAGATTGTACCTCTAATAGATTGTAAACTTAAGAACAATCTTCATTCAAATCATTCATAAATAATGTTTAAAAAGAGTAACTATTAGTTCATACTTTAGAAATTTGTCACAAATTACTCTTATTTATCAATTTGAGTATAAATTCTTAGTTATGAATGCTTGGGTTGCATTAGGAATTAAAATAAAATAAAAATTTTCCTTTCTTTATTGTGGAACTAAACTTAGATATAGTTTGCAAATAGGGACATTGAGTTAAAATTTATTGATATACTAAACCAACTGGGATATTAAACTAAAGAACAATATTACTAGAAAAGGATTAGATATGATCCTATATGCTTAAAGCCCCTTTAATGATTATAATAATTCTTGATTGATATTCACAAGATTTATTAAGTGTTTTGATATTTAAATTTAAATTTAACAGGTTATTTCTCAAGTTATCTAATCAATTTGTTGACCAATATCTTAGTATGATCGACCAATGTTCTCAAAATTTACCCTTTTTTGCTTTGTAATGAGTTTACTAATTGCTTGATATTTCTTAAGAAAATTTTTCTTTAATGAGTTTGTGAGAAGTTTGTGGTATGTGCTAATTGACCATATATTCTTATTGGTCAACCAATATACTTTAGTGGTCGACCAATATAGCTTTTCTCTTTAGAAATCTTTATTCCAGGGAATTTGCACCTTAGTTGGTGTTAACAAGTTTTATAATATATAAAACTCTCATACTATAAGTATACAAATCATATCTCGTAATATCAAGAGCATTATTCCCGCGAGGACTATTACATACATAACTTGAATAGAACTTTGTCTAAAGTACTAAAAATTGATATGAATTAAAATAAATAATTGAAATTAAACAAGTAAACAATTAACAAATGAGCTGTCAATAAAATTAAGGTTGATCAAACCTAAGACTTAGGAATCATTCTATTCTTATTTTGTTTCCCTTTATCTTGTTGATTCAATTTATGTTTGATTTAAAATATCCTAAAATTTTGATTACCCTTTCTCTCGAGATCTAATAAAGTCACTCTAATTGAATTCGATAATCATAGAGTTGTAATATATCGATTCACAAAATTATGCCTAACTTATCCAATTATGTTTGAAGCAATCCGATGGATAATTAATTTAGATATTATTTGAAAGAAATGAAAATAAATAATTAAACTTTATAGTAAATTATGGATTATAATCTATGCTTTATTATATTTTGTGCAGTATGGTATTATAAAATTGAGTTATTATATTTTGTGCAGTATGGTATTATAAAATTGAATTGATGTTAACTTTCAAAAAATGATAACAAAACGAAACTTTTTTATTTATTTATTTTGCTATATTCCAAATTAAATCTTATCATAACTTTCCAACATTCCCAAGTGAGAATAATTTAGTATATACGTATAAACAGACATTAACTAAATGAATTTGAATGGATTTAATGCCTGAGAACTGGATCCCAAAGGGAGCAACATTTCAGATCATCCCAAGCTTAACCTGGCATCCTTTGTTATCACGTGGATGGAACCTGAGAGCGAGTGACAAGGTTATCATGGTTGCTATCACTATCAACAAAAACTATGTTACAGGTAAGATTTATGCCATGTTTGGAGAGTTGTAGTATTCAGTTGGATGATAAACCAGCAGATGAACATTAGCTCCTAGTTCAACCACGTAACGTGGGGCCGGCATATAATTAGAAGTCCATTTCATGCATTTGCAGGTAACTAACATATATGGCGTGGTTATGCATAAATTTCAGGTGTGTTGGGAGAAATTGGCAAGATAGGAATTGAAAGAGGTGAAGCTAAGAGATGGCTACTATGTGATGGACCCAATGAAACCACTGGAGATGGTTGATGAGAACACGATCTTGGCTACACTCTTAATGGACAATTTGAACATGTGAAGCTCCTGAAATGATAAGTAGCCCTAGTTGGATCGTTGCTGCATATACAATGCCTCCTGATGCCCAACAAGTGACCGTCCACTCCTTAGGCTTGTCATTAGAGAAGATTTCTCCCAAACCCTAGGTGAGTGACTTTTCATGGACATTCAGAGGATTTCACGTGAGCTTCATGCATTGGCCACCAAAGTCAGTTGCAAAGAAAAGGCTGCTTTATAGACATGAAGGTTGCTACAAATTGGATTGATTTGATTATGAGTTTATGACTCTTGGATATATTTTTTAATGAGTGTATTGTTCATCTTTTACTATGTGTAATATTTATTCAAGCTCTTTACTGAGATAAGGAAGAGAGTTGAAATTTGAGTTTTCGAATATTTTCCTTAAAATTTTTTATGTCTTTATCAATTATTTAAATTGTTGTTAGTGATTTTTGCGATACTACTTAACTTGTTGCAACTATATGAACTTGAAGAAAAATGATGGATCATAAGCATTACAGATTCAAGATGTATTACTGCAACAGGCAAAATAAATATTGTATTTAAATGGGATAATTAGTTCACTGGTGCTTAAACTTTTATCTTTTTATGATGGAGTTCTAAACTTCTTTTTAGTTTTTTCCATGGAGTTCTAAATTATATCCTTTTAATATTCTTCCTTTAATTCTTTATAATTTTGTCAAATTAAAATCAACCTTAAAAATTATGAATGATTACGAGGATGATAATGAGTCAGCTCATAAATCCAAATTCAGGTGTTTTTGATGGATCGATCTATGGGCTCCCAAGCTTAGATCGTCCCAAGATCTAACTTTTCTAAACAAAATAATATTGCTTTAAAATTGACCCGTGCCATCCTTAGAAATGAAAGCTCTTTGTGTTAGCAGTAAAAAAATATTTAATATCTCTAATCAAAGCAATAAAACACAAAAATCAACAACTTTTGTAATTACAAGAAAAAAGATAAATTTATCTTTTATATATCAAAACAGATAATTAAGCCTATGTAAATCTTCTTCACCCATATTTAGGGATAATATTATATGTAAACTTTAATTGTATCAAGCAACTCAATTTACTCGGATAATACTTATTTTAACCCTATTATTTTTTGAAGAAAATTGTAAGTTAAGAGTATTGTCGAAATTAATGAAATACAAACATGACATATCATGTGGAATGACATTGTGACACCTCACTGTAATGCTAAGCACATGTGGATGTAACATAAGTATTTGAAATCAAAATAATATTATGTACATATGATACTGCAACACTTGTGTGGTAAGGAATAGAAATTAGTCTTTTCCTAATAAATGCTCATGTTTCAATTCGAAAGACGTGTGATAAGGAAAATCGTGGGTAATGTTTGGAGCTGATATTCACCTTTTTGCGTGGATAGCCTTCCAAAATGATATAAAAATGGGAGGAAATGGAAACGTTTATAAGCCATGTTGTTCAAAGAATGGTAAAAATGCAACAATGATTCTATGTACACAGTCCCGTGATTTTATTGAATACAATTGACAATGCCACTCAAACAGATGGCTTTTGGACGTGGTTAGACAGATGTCATATCCAAATTTGTCGGTCAGATGTAAGACAGTGTTTAAATTGAATTCTATAGCATGCTTCTAATGTCCCAACACCAATAAAGTAATAACTCACTAGAAGTGTATTGGCTGCCTCCGGAATCAAAAAGTCGTCCGCAAAAGTCTGCATCAAATTTACCTAATCTATTCTTATGTTGCTGGATGTTCTTACGTAGTACGACATTTGTTTTTACAATTAGTCATACCTCAAGAGTTCAAGCCAACACGACATATGGAACCAAAACTTTATGCACTGGTCTGCTCGATTATATATCGAAAGGCATAACGATGGGCTGAAAATGAAACAACTAGAGGGCAAAAAGAGATAAGAGAGGCTTACAGTGCATCAAGAAGAAAATAACATGAAAAAGGATGAGTTCGATACTCAGAAAAAAAGTGTCCGAGTTTCAGATACTGCAGACCATAACCACTTATTTTCCTATCAAAACACGGGAGAGAACAATCTCCTCTTCGTTGTCCAAGATCTCTCAACCAAGTCTATTTTAGAAAATCTTTTCAAAGTTCCTGAGGGCCGTTAATTTCCTGGAAAATAATGATATCAATACCTCTAGGCATTATATTACCTCTTGTACATTGATCCAACGAATGTATCAGTTGTAATGAATTACCTTATTCTGAATCACTACTCCATCAGGAATTTCCAATTTCTCACCTGATTTTGCAACAACACTCACTTTTCCCTGCAAAAGAAAGACAAAGTTACAGTAAAGCTTGTACGAGTAAAGCAAAACTAAGAAGAAATTACGCAGTCTGATGACGACACACCCAGCAAAAAAATTTGGAACAAAGCAAGCATGCTAACACTTAACTAATCCAATGATTGCATTGAAGGATGCACCTAAACCCAAGGAAGTTAAGGCTTTAGAGCCCCTTCTGCACTGCCGTTAGAAATCTTCATAGAGCAAATAAACTATTCGACGTACCCGAAAATGGCCAAAGAAAAACTTTTTGATGAAGCAAGGCTTGTGATAAATACTCTTTCTAATTCAAGATGAAAGGCGGCAAAAAACAGAAGGAAAGAAGATCCACCAGTTCTACTAAGGGACACCATATATTTGGCAAGTGAAGCTTTTCACATGCCTAGAGTGAATTCAGTGCCTTTTCATAGACTTTGTTTAACAACTCAGGCATTCATTTATCTCTTTACACCAATCACACCAGCAGTTCTTTCCACATTTGAGAAAAAGAAAAAGATCTATATCAACCTGCAGACCAGAAGCATCTTTGATTTTTTCCATGAGAGAATCACATAATTATGTCAAATTTATGGGTTTGTTTTGGTCAGTGGTTCCAGCATAAAAAAAATCTAAAAGCAAGATGAGAAAACCAAAAAGTGAACTAACATTTTACTAGGATCTACAAATGCAATTAAGTTCAACAACGTAGCCAGTTTCCATGATGGTATACCAATCAATTTGGCCAGTAAAATAATGGAAGTTATGACTTGTGAATTTTTTTTAAAATGGATTCAAAATGCTACATTATGAGGATTAACAAGAAAGATGGGTATCAACAACTTATCCAAGTTTTACAGCTTTTCCCTGCATTTAAAGACGGCATAGTGCTAATTTACCACCTGAACATTTTAGAAAATATGGATTGGTAATAAGCCATCGTGAACCTGGAATGACACTCCTACTAAGCTACCAGCATTGACACCGCCAAACTATTGCTACACAGCTTAGACCATCAATCATAGCAAGTCCCTTACAACATAACTGACTCAAAGCACACCACGTGGTCCGGTATATATTCCTAACTCTTTTCCGCCCCATTATATGTAAAGCATGCAAATGGTTAGAACATGTGTCTACTATTCAGGTTGAGGCAACAACTATTTGACAAGAAGTCAGATTGCAAGTACTACCTTGAGAGTAATATTGGCTCCAAACCACACATCACCAGCAACCTTAAGGCTATCAAGCTCAACGATGCTGGGTATTGACTTAAATCTACTTAAGAAGTTCCCGACCTGTGAAGGGTAATAGATAAACCCGAGTAACCAAATTTGAATTTAATCATGGTCTACAATAAGCAAACAAAAAATTTACCTTCTTAAATTCTGGGCCTAGCTCAATGGAAGGATTTGCAGGATTAGTTCTAGCTTTATTTCGGACTACAGATCCATCTTCTAATATATAAAGATCAGACTGCAATATAGGGTAAATAAAGTTGATTAATTCCGCAAAAACTGCTATCCAATAATCTAAAGCACAAAAATAAAAGAAAGCAACCTGAACAAGTAGCAAATCTGAAGTTGCCTTCACTGGAAGAAACCGAGATCGTGGTACATTTATACCAATAGCATGATCAAAAAACTGTCATAAACAGGTGGAAATTAAGATCAAATGAAGTCTGCATTTCAAATTAACAATAAAGATCAGTAAGTGAATCAAGTACCCTAATTGCTGCACCAGCTGCAGTTTCTAACTGAAGGACTTTAACTCCATCCACTTCCTGAAAAAGAAAAGCATCCATGTTATCTGAAAGTTGTCCATTTTACTGTTGAACCTTTCGACTCCATCTTCTCAAAATACAGGGCACAAAAATTGGAAGAAAACCTTCGGGTTTGGAATTATCTCCATCTTCAAAGCATCAGCTTCAACAAGCCTTTTGATTGCCTTCAGGTTCACCCACCTGTTAAAAGATCCATATTAGTACTATATATCAAGTGACTGCTGTTGCACTAATGAAAAGATTTACTTACAAATTGTTTGTGTTGAAAATTTTGAATTTTTCTATTGACTTGAACTCATTGACCTGTTTCAAAAATATAATAGTTAGACATTTTCCTCACAGATATTACCAACACGATGAAATTTAAGACAATCTGAAAGCAGCTTATATCAATGTTAGATTGTTTTGCAGGCAAGTGAACAGACGTTGAACAGTGATTTGATAATAAGACTGTTACTTCTGCCAACCTTGGCATTTTACTTGGTGCAGTTTGTCTTGTGGATATAGGATAACATACCCCAAAAAGCACCTTGTTTTTTCTGTATATATACAGGTTATAGCAGATGATCTGACTAACCCAAGCCCACTATCTATAAAGAGAAAGATTAACCAGTGGCTTACATGCTGATCAGGGACCTGGGCAATCTCCAGCAGCTGCATGACATAATCAAGGTGGAAAGCATTAATTAACATAGACGTTATGGAGAGTAGCACCGAATAATTCATGGTTACGATATAAGTATTTAAATAAAGTTAACAGTTTTAAAGTTCCAAAAAATGAGAGAGCATAAATGGTAAAAGCAAACCATATCCATTTAGAGAGGTATACGAAAATGTAAGTATCACTAAATAATCATTTGTAAGGTTCTCATCCATACTATTTCGAGGAGAAGACTAAAACAGGATTCAACTGGTCCACAGTTAAAAGGGAGTACATCCAATTACCAAAACCTCTTAAATTTCCCAGCAAAAGACAGTACATGTTAACAAACTTGTTCCCAATCAACATACTTATCAATGTGTACCGCTAATCTGCAAACAAAATAAATATTGAACAGACTCCAAGTAGAGCATAATGGAAATAAGGGTGCTATATGAAATTGATAGGTATGTGCGATTATGTTTAGCTACTTCAAATATCAGATTTGAGAGGTTGCTAGTAGCTGCTAAAAAGTAAAGGTTGCAGGCAATTCACAATGTCAAGGGCGAAAACAAAACCACTTCCTCCTTCAAATAATCCAGAAAAGGCCATGCCCATCACTTATCTTTGGGATTTATTGTCTTAATTTCAACTGTTTCCAAATAATTAAAGAACAGGTCTTGAAGTTACTGTTTCTAACTTCAACATGGCTCAAAACTAATTTCCTATCTGAGTACTCTTGGTGGAATCCGGAGGTGCACACATAAGATTCAACAATCTTAGACATGAGAATAGAAAAAATTTCCAACAATCCATGTGTGCTAAGAGAAGCAAATTTAATTATTTGAATAGTTAGAATTCAAACTTTGACTCCAGATAGTCCTCTTCCGAACTTTTTACTTGATGTGTATCCATACAAAATAAGTCACTATTACGTATTGTCAATTCAAAATAATCTGCTTTAGAGATACCTTATGTAGCAAAACTACATAGAGCACACAGTTTAATATAAAGTGGACACCAAATATCCAAGATTCATGCCTAAACTTAACAGTATTTTATATTTTCAACTTAAAATATATTTCAGAGATGGTAGCATGAAGAAGTAGCAGTTCTAAAACATGAAACCACTTAGCTCAGCAGTTCATTTTAGACTGTTTACACACAATTATAAGTTTTAACAGATTTTAGCAAGTCATCTATGTGGTTTGATAAGATCACTTTTGACCATCTTCATGGATGATCCTTCACAGGAAAGTGAAAACATGACATAAACAAAATCTAAAGCTAAGTAAAAAAAGCCTACCTGAACTTTCCCTTCATAAGAAATTAGAGTACCACCTTTGACATCAGCAAGGGTTTTAGGGGTCACCTATAAAAGGACGAAACTATGAGAAAACAGCTCTAAAATGGAAAAGTCAAGTAAGATCATATCCCTTTACCTCCATACAGTATTCATTCTTGTTTGTGATTAAATGATTCAAGATTTCTGGAACACAAGTCAAGGATAATTGGTGGTCTAAAAGCCTCAACTTTCACCTGTTTCACCCTTAACTACTAATAAATAACATTGGAAAAACTTAAATTTTGGATACTCAGATCAACAACAGCACCAAGGTTATCTGAGTTTGCAACAAACACATACTCCTTACCCTGCGAAGGATAAAGGAACACAGAAAAAAGGTAAGATATTCAGGTAAATTTTGAATACAAGTTACTGCTCAACACTTAAGGTAAAAACATAATCCTGAACCTGTGATAATAAAGCATCAAGCTTGCCACTGTTATACAAGGATGGGAAAACATCACCATGTCCAGGAGGATACCTTCAAGTGAAGTACACAGCTAATAAAGAACTTCTCATATAATCAATCAAAGAAAACTAACATTTACACTCTCATCATTTGTACATAACTACACACCAAAAAGCCCATTCCATGCAGAAATGCTCCTTGTGCAGTTAAGACACTTTTTTCCCTTTATATTTTAGAAATTTTCTAAAGTGATTAAACTTTACTTCTTTAGGTGAAGCTGACCAAGATAACTAATTTCATGTAAATTAAATGTACAAAAGCTATTATTATATGCCTGTCATACAGTTCAAAAACAACCCATGTTTGATAGTTGCAATGAATTACCCTTTACTAGCCACAAGTGAAGCATACTTCATGCTTCAAAATTTAGGTATTCTACATTGGTCAAACTCCAATACAGAGCAAGAACAAATAGGCATGAATCTCAAAATAGAAATTAACAAGCAGGGAATTGGAAAAAAAAAACATCAAATTTTAATTTTTACAGTTGAAATATAATAATAAACACAAATTAGTTTTATTCATGAAAATTCATAGATATTACAAACTTTTATCACTGAAATGCCTGATAATCCATCAAATAAAAAGCCAGTGACAAAGGAATGAAAATATATCTGACAAGCTTCCCTAATAATGAAACCACAAGGGCATTGTATTGAAGAGCCTTTAATTCAACTTTTCAGATATCAACTACCCTAAGCACTATGAGCATATTTCCATTGCATGCATAGTCACATATGCTAACGATACTTAGATTTACCAATATACAATGGGGGCATATATACAAACTCATATTTATCAGTTGCTAAACTCCTCCCTCCCTTCCAAATATATAATTAAGTCCATCTCTCAAACGGGCATTAGTAGAATTTATAATTCAAATGCACATAAGCAATAGTATTATGTGTCCACATATTCATTCCCCAGTAGAAAATTTTCATTATATAGAAGAATACCATCCATCTTTTCCAGTCTGTCCTTTGCTTGGCAGTGGCAAGAAATCATCAACAACAATACGAGGATACTGGCTCTGTGTAAATCCAAGGGAATAAAATATAAGTTAATTGTTTTATCTTATCTGGAAGCGCACAATTTAACACTGAAATGTTAGCCAAACAGCAATACTACACACCTGATTGAAAGAATGGATCTCAATGTTTGATTTTGAGTACTTCTCCACAATCTAAGCAGGAAAAGAAGTGGTTAGTTACCACTGAAATGAAGCCAAAACATAAAACATCAAAGAAAGAATTAAACATATAGGTCAGACCTTAAGTGTATCTTCATGAGTGTTGAATGAATTCATCAGAAGCAGGGGAACTTTGCACCCATATTTGGAATTGAGATTCTATAATAAGTCTAACTGTAAGTTGCAGGTGAAGATAAACAAATAGATCAAAAGTACATTCATATCAAAAGAAAGGATGCCAGATAAACTTAAACCTCAATCTGGATGACAATAAGGTCCAGAAATGTCAGTCCATTGCGAACTTCAATGACAGATCTGCATTAGAGAAATTGTTCAACTTATATCACTTTAAAATTTAAAACTTTAAAACATTATTTACTAAATCAAATGAATTTCAGATGCAACCAGCCCCTCTTCCTAACCCATGTCTCTCACAAAAGTTATCTTCAGGTATGGTGGGACCCTGGCAGGGATGCGGGGTATGTGTAAAGTGTATCTCGTTAAAATTCTGAGAATAGGGTAAAAAGAAAAACATACTTGGGACCAGTGCAGCCCATTGTTGTCCCCAGACCTCCATTAAGCTTCAAAACAACGAGTTTGTCCAGAAGTTTCTTGGTTTCCGCAGGATCTGTAGATAAAAGCATGACTGTTAAGCTTCTAGAAAGCAACACCTAGTGATAGAGAATCACCGATAATTCAAAGCGTTACCATCAGAAGTAGGCGCTAAGCTATCATAAGGAACCACTACTTCATCGGTGGGTGTTTGGATCTTACTCCACTCGATTTGTTGGGCTTCACCACTTCATTTAGTTCAGAATTTCAAATCCAATGGATAATCAGTAATTCGAAAATTTCTCATAATGAGACAAAAATCAATTATACATATAAGATCTCAAAAATCTAAACGAATTTAGAATAGGGGAGAAAAATATCTGAAATCATAGATTGCAACAGAATCAATTATAAAAGCAACTCATCTAGAACTAGTAAATACAAATCTAGTTGAACTAATAAGACAACAACTGAATTGATTAAAAAAATGAAACTGAAATAGCAAGGGAATTGAAGCGTAATTTTGCGCGGAATCACCTGAGATAGCGAGCAACAAGGCTTAAGAAACCATTTTTCTCGTTCTCACTGCAAAAGAGAAACATAAGGGAATCAGAAACAGGTGAACCGAACTTTAGATCCAAATCACCAAGCAACAATTAGCCAGTGATGACCTGATTTGGTTAAGAGCAGCAGTAGCAGTCTTGAGTTGAGAGAGGTTATCAGTTGCAGTAGCCATTTCTGGACGAATTGAACGAACCAAGAGAGTAAGGGAGAGAGTGAGGTGGTGTATTACGGTATGCAACACAGATTATAACGAAAAGAGAGGAAGCAAATGACAGCCAACCTTAAATATATAAAACGCGTGGGTATGCCTTTTCCGTAGAAAAGAAAAAATAATAATAACATAAACAGAATTGAGATATTTGTTATTACAGAGCTTCTTGTCTTCTTGCAACATTGGTTCGATATTTAAAGAGTTAGAAACCGTCAAAAAGATTAAAAAGGAAAACGAGTGAGATATGAGATCGGAGAATATGCAGGCGAATATAACGCTTACGTGCACAAGAAATGAGAGCTTTCAGTAACCATCAGAAGAATAAGGAAACCCTCTTTTGCTTCAGTAACCAAATTATGACATGTAAGTTTAACTTTCCTTTTATCTAATCGTCGATTGATTTTTGTATTTCTGTGTACCCAAATCTGTGTACGCAAATCTGTATAGAGTTGCAAAATTCAAAAGAAGCATTGAATTTCTCGGGCACACAAGTGACACAATGTCAAAGCCCAACAAGTATATTACTTTTACGATTTTAGCTTGAATTTCACCATTTCTGTCGCCACTTCTTTTCTCTCTTTCAATCTTTTACCGTCATTCTAAGCCAAACTTGTTTGCCTAACCAAACTTGCACCTATAGCCAGTACTTACAGAGCACACATTTGGCTGGTCTATCCACATGGAACTCAGTTCTCTTGACATGGTATGACTGTAAAAATTACCTTTCTTAAAGAAAAACATTACAGCATTTAATTTATATTAGAATGCATCTTTCTTTCAATTTAATTTCGTTTTTTTTGTTAATAGACATTTATGTTTGTTATCAGTCTTAGAGCCTGTTTGGATGGGCTTATATTAGTAGAGCTTTTGGTAGAAGAGCTTTTGTTAGTAGAGCTTTTCTAAAAAGA
>JAOQMP010000007.1:3418778-3441785 GCA_027563575.1 Erythroxylum pedicellare
GCTACTACTTTTAAGTGACATATGTGTAATATGGACATCTTAGAGTCTTTTCACAATATTAGTTAGAGAGACTCATAAGTTAGCTCCAAATTAGTTGTTTTTGTATAATTAAATTACATTATGTAATGATGATCATCATTCAAGGCGAGCTATACAAGTGTGTATCTAAGCGTGTCATAGGAGGCATTATTATGTTATAAGGAGATATATATATGTCATGGGGAGACATTACCATGCCAATTTGTATCATTGTTATTGGCTAGTACTAACCATTATTTAACAAAGCATAACGATTTCCTTCAATAGATATATCTACAAAAGTAGGTCCTTTGGGGTAATGTTTTAAATATAAAGTATAATACTACTTTAATGAACGAATGAATATAAACTTGAACACATATAATAGCCTTGAGTTACATAGAACAAATGTAATTTTAAGGACTTATATATTAATTTTCTACACCCTCAACTCTTAGCTAAAGATGTTTTTACCTTATGACCATTTCATTGTTATACTTCCTATGTATCTCATATGTAATAATCAATTTATGTGTCCAGTTAATGGTAATTTCAATAAAATGATTAATTGTCTATTATTTTCCTTGAAAGGATCTCATGTTCCTTTATCTCCATATTGCATACAACATTATATAAAACTAGAACAATAGTCTATTGGCAATAGAGGTTGCATAATTGTTGAATCTTGCTTCATATAGATATTGCATACTAATTAGAAGAACACGTGCTTGATTATTTTGGCTTTTTGATTGCATAGTTTTCATTATAGATTATGATCATTTAATCATTTGATTGCTAAAATAAAATAAATGGAACTGGTGGGATAGTTTGTTTGAACTAGATTAACTTATAATAAATGAATTTAAAAGTAAGGGATCCAAAGATTAACTGGCAAGATTAATTAGTGGCTTCTTTTAAGCCATATCTCATCAACACGATAGAGTCTTCCAAGTTGGCATTAGAAATAATAGTGGACATATTGTCAACTATAATTAAGAACCCTTGATATTTCTCACCTAATCATTCCCCTAAATTAACTCCTTCACTTTAAAATGATTTGGTAGCATATGCCTCAAGTTGTTCAACTTATTGATCAAGTGAAGAGGCCTAATTCATTCCGGTTATCACACCATATCCAAGTAGTGTTAACATTCCTAATTTTGAAATTTGTCTCTTTGTATAGGTTTTCTATTAGCTTTAGGAGCTATAACATGGTCCAATAGGATTCAAATTCAAGTTTGGCTATCCAGAAGTTCTTACCTTTCAAATATTGGGTACGAATCAATTTCAGCCACAATGAACAACATTATATTTATCATTTGAATGGGGATAACGCTAAAGCCTCCCTTATTTTTAAGTGGACACACTTCAGAACATTTAAATTTTGCTATTGATTTCTTTAATGCATCACAAAAAAAAAACATTTATCATCATTCATTTAATTGTTTTGATTATATTCTTAAGGAATATCAAATCGGAAGACCAATATCCATGTAACTAAAGAGCTAGCTCACTAGATGACAAGGACCTAATTAAAAAATATAGTTGGCTTTTGTCTTTACTAATTACGAGGCCTGAGAGATTGTTAAACTTTTTTAATGAATTCATTAATGAACAAATTGAAGCAGAGTCAACATCATAAAGAAAGTCATCATAAAATGGCATATTATATATCTTAAATTTCTTGCACTTGTTTTGATATTTGAACTATTCTTTGTAATATATATTATGGACAATTAATCTATTTAGTACCTTAATACATAGTATAAATAAAGGGAAAAGGGATCACCTTGTCTCAAACCTTTTCCCTTAATCAAGTGAATTGGTTCACCATTTATCAAAATTTTATACAAGGTGGTTGAAATGCATTGTTCAATATAATTGATAAATAATCCAGGGGAGCTAAAATTTTAGCTCTGTCAGCATCTTGGCTTCACTGAAAAATTCCATAATGGAGCAAGTGCCTTGTTTTTTTCATTGTGTTCCAGGACTTCTAAAAGAAACAGGCGTTTAACTATTAGGTCTTATGGACTTGTTTGGATTGAGATTAAAGAAAGCTTTCTCAATATCTGATGTTTTGAAATGCTTAAGGAGTTGGTCAACTTATGCTTCTATGATATGTTTAGAAATAAAAGATTATATAATCTGCATAGATGAACATCTATTAGTATATGTGCCAAGAGTATTTTGAAAATAGTTGTGAGCCTTTAGAACATCCTCATACTTAGAACATCATCTATTAGTTTATGTGCTAAGAGCATTTTGAAGATAATTGTGAGCCTTTAGAAGATTCTCATACTTAGCTACTTATCATCCTTTCTTGATGTGATCTTGTTAGTGTTTTTACTTGAGAAAATGTTTTTGTGGAACTATCCATTGTTTATATCGTTATCTTTGAGCTGCTGAACTCGCGTTTTGCACGAGGGAGTGACAAAGTCTAGTATTTTACTTGCAACGGAAGTTGTTATATTCCGGTCTATGAGTGACAACAGCTGTGAATTCCGTAGATAAGTCGTAGTGGGACATACGACCAAACATGTTGGTGAAGAATGAGAAATTAACCAACAACTAATCCGGTGGAGACGACTCGCTGTCACAGACAAATTATTGGATGGTTCAAGATTGAATGCCACCGTGTGAATTATGTGATCTTGACCCGACCCCTCTAGAAAAAGGCAATTATCCAGAGCTTTCTTTTCAAATCTCCGCCTGCTTTTTTTGTGTAATATCAATTAGATTAGATAGGGGTCAGAATGATGACAATCTAAAAATCATTTTGAGCCACAAATATCAGCACTTCCCCAATGCCACTTAGAATCCAACCAAACATTGCAGGCAAAAACATAACAATAGGGCCATAGCAAAGGAGAAGAAGTATGCAATACAGATTTTCGGCTAAACCAGATCTCAATTTAGTGGGAAGGCAAGAGAATATCTAGAGCGAAAGATCTTGAGCCTTTCGTTTCGTTTCTATGTTTTGACTCCTACCTTCCACGTTACCGTTCGCCCCACCTGTCACTGCCAAATTCGCTTTATCGGTTCATGAGAGATTATGTCATGTGACTTCACCCACCGTAGTTCTCATATGCCATCTCCGCTAATGGCTTGAGATCATCTGTACCGACTACTCTGTCCCATTTCTGTGCCAACTCCTCCTACCCATTAATTTTACATTGTCCCATTTATTTATTGTGAAATATGTGGATAGGAAGGGTTGGCACAGAGATGAGACAGAGAAGCCGGTACAGACGATCTCATCCCTCCGCTAATTACTAAGAACATCTGTCTAACGCATCGCCTTCCACGTCATATCACATAACGCATCGGTGGTACATTGATTAAGGTAGAAGCGGTCGCTTCTTAGCATTCTATCTCCACTAGAAACAATCAAAGGTCCTTGAAGGAAGTTTGTGGTGGGCATTTTTTTGAAAAAGAAAAGGACGTAGAAGTGGAACGGAACGAATGGTCTGCAACAATCCATATCCCTCAACTTGCTCTCTCCTTAAAAAAGCAATTCTCTCTCCTCAATTTGCAAACGACACGTGGAGGCTCCGATATGTTAGGGCGGCACTGAAGCTGACGTGGCGAAAAGTGCAAAGAAAGTCACCTGACCCTGGTTCAGTCCCTCTCTCTTTTCACACTAATCCCCGTGGCCACTTCTTTCTAATCCACAACTCCTGGCTTAACTAGTTTTTCTTCCGCTATTCTAGAGGCCGCAGACATTTCTAGTTTCCGCTCTTTTATTTTTTTCCCTCGTCACGGATTACATCTCTACTCGCCCCTTTCAACCAATCCAATTTATTATATAAAATATTAAAAAGTACCAACGCTGTGTTAGGTTCGTGGCTAGAATGTAGCGGAACGCACGAGTAGGTGCGAGTGGGAAACAAAAACAAAAAAGCGGAGAGAGAGGCATAGACAAAACAATCCTAAGGTCAGGTTCGACGTGAGCCACAAGATTCCATTGAATTCTCGAGCTTTCTTTTTATTATTATTTTCAAAAAAATCCATTGCTATCTGACGTGGCATCCTCTCCCTTCTCCTCTCTTTTCTCTTTTCTTTCTGTTTTTATTACCATCAAATACCCTCTCTCTTTCTTCTCCAGCCCTTCCCTCGCTTTTTCTCTCTCTACTGATCTTCTCTGCTCGGCTCAGCACTTTCACTTCTTCTTCTGCTCAGTCATATGTGTCTTCTGCTGGTTTCCCTTAGGCCTGGAGTTCGATGATTCCCTAGTATGTTGTGCAGAAAAAGAAAATCGAAACTATGATGAGTGTTTCATTTGGTACAAAAAGTTAAGAACTACCCTTGACTGTTGAACTAGTCCCGACGGTTCTTGTTGACAGAATAAGGAGATTCAATTCCAGAGATTAATTAATTTTGCGAAGGCCTTGTATGGTGGTAAGGTTGATTGCTTCTGCAGCTATGATTGTTCAGGTAATTTTTCATTTTCCTATATGTTACTTCCATTTCTTATCGTAGGCTTGATCATGTTACAAGATTACTGCCTTTATTGGATCACTGCTGTTCTTGTACTTTTTCTGTTTATCTAATTGATTACTTTTACATGTAAGTTTTGACCGCGATTAGGTACTGATGTTCTTTTGATGTGGTAAATATAATACAAGGAGGAGTGGTACTGAAAAAGAATAACTTGTACAAATTAATTATGCTTTCCTATTGATTTTTTCCAGAGTGCTAAGCCAGACTGACCAACATCTTAGTTCAATTAGTTGAACAGAGAAACTTTGTAATATGTAAGGAATCATGGTCATCTTCCTAATCTTAACTTTTGCAATCTAGGATCAGTGTGGAGGGACTTTATCAAATGTGTCCCATCCAGCGAGTGATGTAATTTCGTTGAAGCCTACCCTAAGGTCTATAACTTCTTCCCAATCAGAAGAGCCTATTCCTTGCCGGAATGACTACACTCCCAAGGTATTCTTCTTGACATGTTTAAATTTCTGTCTTTCTCTTGTCTAATCATTTGGTATTTGTTTGAACGTTTTGACTGATACCCCTTCGTCTTAAAAGTTTTTCTCTTGGTTTTTGATATCAATTACAAGGTGAGAAAGCCCTACACCATTACTAAACAGAGGGAACGATGGACAGAGGAGGAGCATAAGAAGTTCCTTGAAGCTTTAAAGCTTTATGGTCGTGCTTGGAGACGGATTGAAGGTATTAGCGTCGAGAATTTTAATGCTTCATGCGTTCTTTCCCGAGGGATAAGTTTTATTCAGTCTCTCTTTTAACAGAGCATGTAGGTACCAAGACTGCAGTTCAAATCAGAAGCCATGCTCAGAAATTCTTCTCTAAGGTTTACTGCTCTTATTCCAGTTCCAATTTTCTGCCATAATATCTATATGCCTCTTTTAAAGTAAGTTCAATCTTGAGCGAGCCTAAGGCCTGTTCAATATCCTTAACTGGGTTCAGATTTTGATATTGCTCTTACTCATTTTTCCTGTTCGAGTTAGGTTGTGCGTGAGTCAAGTGGCAACGACACAAGCTCAGTGGAACCCATTGAGATTCCTCCTCCTCGACCAAAACGAAAACCTATGCATCCATATCCCAGAAAAGTGATGCAGCCACTTAATAAAATTCCTTTAGCTTTGGAAAAGCCATTGAGGTCTTCATCCCTTGATTTGTCCATCTCAGAGCAAGAAAACCAATCTCCAACTTCTGTCTTATCTGTAGTTGCCCCTAATGCTATTGGTTCTGTTGATTCAAATTCACCAAGTCGGAGCTCATCACCAGTTTCATCCACTTCCGGTACTAGTGCAGCTGACTTTACACCATCTGAACCCAGTTTGTCAGCCGAAGATGACCGATGCCATTTGCCGGCGCCTCAAGTTCCTCACAATCAGTGTCCAAAGGTAGTACTTGCCCTGTATTTGATGTTCATATTCGTATGAATAAACAATTAGTTTACATGTTTTATAATTATGTTCAAATTTCCTTGTAGGTTGGGTTACTTGAACTTTGCCCGAACGAAAATATTATGTCTGAAGAATGTATCTATGAGGAAACATCTAAAAGAACTCTTAAGCTCTTTGGAACAACTGTGTTGGTCACTGAATGTCATAGACCATCTTCTCCAGCAATTGGAACTTCAAAATTATCACTTTGGGATCTGACCGAACCGAAACCAGATCTAACATTGGCAGGTACTTTCAAGGCCACAGAACCGAAATGTGTTAGTCAGTTGCCTCACCATCAAACAGCCTTTCACAGCATGGATTTCCAAACTGAGAAATGTAGTACCTTAGAGACTGATTCCCTCACCTACATGCCATGGTGGCACTTTTGTAGAGGTATGTCGTTTGCTTTCACACCATTTCCAAAGCAGGAGCACTCTAAAGCAAATTTAGATTCTAATGATGGAGTGGAAGATAAAGAAATCCACATAGAGGGATCATGGACGGGGTCTAATATTGGATCGAATAATGGCGATGAAAATGCCGATAAAAATTACAGCCATAGTCGGTGGGTGTCATGCGAGGGAAGGCAGTTGTGCTGGTCATCTGGACTCAAAGCAAGTGAGAGTTCGGTCTCAACAAGATTAAGAGCAAGCCCTGAAAGGTCTACGAAGGGTTTTGTGCCATACAAAAAGCGTATGGCAGAAAGGGATACACTACCTTCATTACTGACAGGTGAAGGAAGGAAAGAGCAAAGGATCCGCCTTTCTTTGTAGTGTGCCTTACTGTACATTCCTTAGTTACATTTCTGGAATAGGGAGAGTAGGAAGTTGAGTTACCAATTCTAAAGAGGAGAGTTTGGCCACTCGGTTCTTGAATGCCTCTAACTCCCAACATGAGAAAAAGACTGCGCTCAAAGTATCTGCTGCCATCCTTGCATGCTTACCTAGTTACCTTGGTTGTTCACCTTTTAACGCTTGCGTTTTCCTTGTAACACGCTCCAGGTTCTGTAGTTTCCTTTCGGTGCTTTCCATTATTTTATATTCTTTGGCATATTATAACTGTGAATTTCTAATTCCCGACCATAGTCTCATCGTGTGAAAGTACAGTTTCTTGTACATGTTGAATTACCTCTTAACCTATTTTTGGAAGTAGGAATGCTGAATGCACATAAATCATGTGTGTTATTATCTGTTTGAATTTTATTGCAAATGATCATCAAGTCGATACTGGTAGTCTATTGCAGGTTGATTGTTTTAAATGAGATTAAGCTGTTAATCAATGTTTTAGAAAAGAGATTTTGAAATGAAATTGATAATTAGTTAGGATTTAGGAGGTGTTTGGTTAATTGGAATAGGAAGAAGGAAGAATGATTAGATAAGGAAAGAAAAAAGATGTTTTGTAATATATAATAATTAGATAAATAGTATTTTTATATTCTTTTTGTGATAATACTCTATTTTTAATAATGTTTAATAATTAATCTATTTATTTTTAATAATAAAAATTAGTAAGATATATCAAATTGATAATTTGAATGGTTCCAAAATTGTTACATTTTAACTAATTAAATTAGTTTAAATTTTTAATCATTGTATTTAGGTAATAACCTTTTACAATTTAAAATTTTCTGTAAATTAATGTGTTATAAGATTCACACTTGTTAAAATTGTTTTCTATGGATGTCAACTTGACAATTAAATTTTAAATTTTAAAATTTATTTATAGTAAGAGTAAGTTTCATGGAATATAAAATAATAATTTTTAGGAATATATAAAAGATAAAATGTTCATTAAAATTTATGTCAATAAAATGTTTTCTAATTTATATTAAACAGTATTTTCATAATTTTTAAAAAGTTAAAGAATAAAAACGAATCCTTCAGCAGTAAAATCTTTTAGTTAATACATTATTTATAAAACAATGAAGTAAAATAAAATATTTAGATAATTAAATATATTTTAATTACTTTTGCTAAAATTTGAAAGTTGAATCATTTTAATACTGTTTTTTAAGGTTCGTGTTGACCTATAATTTGATAAAAGGAGTACTGTATGAGAGCTAAAAGATATAAAACTATAATGAAAAGGTGTCCATGTCATAACTTACCAACGTGCATTGGGAAGTAGACTAAGCTTCACCAGTGTCACTATAAATGTGGCAATTGAGTTACATCGACGGACATGAAGGGAGGACGACTAGCTTGATTACTATATGAGAGCATGTTTCCGCAGACAAAAAATTGAAGTAATCTATAAGGGGCGCTTAGATTTCACACGTGTTGTTGCAAGTTCGTGTCTTTTTCTTCGGTTTAGCCTTTCAACGACAACCAATGAACTTAGATATGTTAAAACACAATATACAAGAGCTCTACTGGAATTTGAAATCATCTGGAAACTTGTAAAGGAGGAGACTTTTCACATCCTCTCCCACTATTTAATCCTCGCTTAAGCTTAAGGCTATGCATAACCAAAGGTTATAGATAGAAATGAGCTGACTAAAATACTAGAAGAGATCAACAAAAAGTAGAATAGATTGACGTCCTCGTCTAATATATGGTACAACAATGCATACTCTCCTATGTTTTGCACTGCATTATTGTTTGCAATGCAGCCATTACTACTACGTATTCATTCCAACTCATCAGGGAAAAAATCACAATCATACCCAAAGAAAACAACGGTCTCATCTACATCATTGATGGTACACTTTTTAAGACTCGAATTGCTTACCTTCAAAGGTCTGTCCGAAGTTCCAGTCCCTAGGAGCAACATTATAGGAAGTAATGGTGACCCCATCACCACTTGTAATCTCAAATGACAGAGGTTGATTTTTCAAATCAGCATTAATATGCCAGTTCTGGCCCCAATTTCTACCCAATGGAAGCCAACCAGTTTTTGAACCCTTGATTTTCACTGCAGCTACATCTCCAGCACCAGCAACATTGCTGATAAGTACTGAGATGAAGATATTATAACCAGAGACGGTAAATCGTATGCCTCCTCCTTTTCTGCACTTGATTCTGCTCAAGAATAAAGGAAAAAAGAAGGTAATTTAACAAATAAGTATCAAACACAGACAAATTAGAATATACATCCCATTGTCAATCACATAAACTCTTACATGTACAACTTACACAGGAAGGAAAGTTGCCACACCCACGAGAGTGCAGGAAACAGAAAACAAGCATTCAACTGTTACACATACACAAAACATACTTGACTCGCGTACCAAGACATACACACTAGCCCACAAACCTTTTTTCTTTGGTATAACCCACTAACAGACAAAATTGGATCCTCTCAAGTTCATTTACAATTAGTACATTCGAAAATAACTCTTAATTTCTAGTGCTCCAAGCTTAAAGGAAACACAAAAAATCCCACGAACGTTTGAAGCAAGGCTATGTAAGAAGAGACCCACCAGATGTTTCAGTCTTCGACATGAAATATTACCATGAATGATATATTCATTTCCACAATAGCAGCATAAATAAAAAAGAAGCAGCTCTGTTTTTGTTACCTCCGGTATTGAATGGGCATGTTACCCGCCTTCCAGATAGCTATCTTTTCGAAAGCCTCAATGGGCAATACGAAGTGGTTGTTAGGAGGGTTACAGTGGCCACCGCCGTCAGCCGGAAAACCATAGTTGGGAGCACAGAAATTGGTAACAGTGACAATAATAGAAGTGCCCGGAATGCACCAGCGCAAGTCGTCAACACACCGGACTTGGAAGCAAGCGCCGCAGATCTGACCACGCTCGAAGAGGGACTCGCTCAGCCCGACCGTAGCCATCCCATACCCGGCCTTCACCAAGTCCCCATAACCGCATGCTCCTCCCACCGAGTCACGAGGATCGGAGGCTGCGTAGTAGGTGGCTCGTGCGGATCGCCACTCGGAGGAGAAGAGAGGAGACGAAGAGGAAGAGGAGGAGATGGAGGTGGGCGTGTGGGAGATAGTAACAGTGGAAAATAAAAGGAGTGATAGTGTTAGAGTGTGAATGGGATTTATACTTAGTGGTCTAGGAGTAGAAACTGGCATTTTCTTCACTATCAATGATCAGAGCAAGTGACCGTATGAGAGAGAGTGACGGAGGGAGAGAGACAGATTTTGGAGGAGAGCCAAAGAGGAAAGTTGATGCTGTCCTATGTCCACCAGCAAGTGTGCTGCTGGAGTTGCATTTGTTTTTTTTTGGAAAATTAAAGAAATATAATAATAAAAATGTACAGAATAATCCAACCGAAGAGTGCGCTTACAGCACTAAAGAAAGTTTAAATTAAACACAATCATTCACACTAGGACAGCAAGATTGCCACGTATCTGAAAAAACAGAAGCTTGGGGGCTTTCATTAAGATGCCAATGTTTTGGGACAGCCCAAAATTTCTCTAGTTCAAAGTAGACCGGTCCATCTCCTCCATTGCCATCGTCTGTTTTCTCCTATGTTGTCCTCCATCATCTAAGGCTTCCTCAATTGTCTTCCATTGTTGTCATCTGGGCTTTCTTTGATTCACTTGTAATTGTTTTTTATACTCCAATTGATTGTACTTCCCAAGCACTTTGCTAGGACTTCCAATCTTTTGAGCTAAGAAGATAGGCATTCATGGCATGGGCTAACTGACAAACTTCGTGAAAATCAATATGAATTGTTTTTCCTTTTGTAAAGTGCCCTATGAACTCAAAGTATCACCGTGATGGAATATATGAAGTATCTTGTTCAAGCAGCAAAATTTTGGTGAATTTATCCTCATCTTATAGTCTTCAACTCCAAACCATAAAGCTAAAGGTTCTATTCGGTAATCAGTTGATTACATTAGTTATTAGTTGATAGTTGATTATATCAGTTGATTTGACAAGTTGATTGTATTAGCTGTTTGTCATTTAATGTTTGGTAAAATTAGCTGTTTAGTATTAACTGTTTATGTGTAAAATAACTTATGAGAATATGACTTTAAAAAAATTATAAGGGTATGAATATTATATATTGTAGTATTTCGTTCTATATTTTTCGAGAAATTTAGATTTTAGATATTAAATTCTACAAAAATTAACTTTATAATTCTAATAAAAAACAACACACTAATAATAATAATAATAACAACAACAACAACAACAACAACAACAATAATCATGATGATGATGATGATACATCGAAACATAAAATATGACAATATAAATGAATTTTAACAACACAAGTCAAATAGAGCAAAAGAAATGGGCATCATCATTTAAAGAAAAGGTTTATAACAATTCAAGAACGACGTCTAATTGCCATTAAACTAGAAGCAATATTATCACGAATAGTTGTTTGTTCTTCAATGCCTTCCTTGTATAGAGTTAACTTCAACATCTTGAAATATATTTGAGTAGAGTTAACTTTCTACATCTTGAAATACATTTGAACTTAAAATGTGTAGTTGTGTACTATATATGTGAATTATGAATGTTTTACTAGGCTAAAAAGATAGGGCAAAATCAACAAATTGAATTATGAATGTCGGTGGTATTACTTCCATACGTACTGATGGATAGAAACCATAATGTTTATACTTTAATTAATCGTTTAGTGTTTCAACATTTAATACTAATATTCCCGATTGGCTTAATACATTTTTACAATGTAAGCTAGGTCGAGCTAGTGTTAGCATGTAACAACATAAGATTATTCCTTTTGGTTCGTCCGTCCTTAAACTTGATTGCAGTTTGGTGATACTCTGCTTGTCTTCTTGCAGCCTAAAACCCTTGTCAAAGTATGGTGGCCAGTCACATTGGAGATCTTCTTGCCAATTAAATTCAATATCCAAAACAATATTAAACTTTAGAATGGCAAAACTGCAGCATATTCAAGGAACTAGGGTCATATATATTATACATTCATTCAGTGTTTTACATGTACAATAACCTTTGTGGATGGTTCAGAGAACGCAGAGCTCCTGAAATACTATATTCTTGGACAGTCGCATTTCAACAGTTGAACCAGCAAATAAATTTTGCAGAAGAAAAGATTGTTAGTGCTAACAAAATGAGGAAGGATGTTGACAAAAATTTATAGTAGAAAGTTGCCATCTTAATGCTCCATTTTCACTCATTCCTGCTTACCAATCCCACATTGATTCTCCATACAAGCAGTTGTGTTCTCTGCTTTATAAGGAACCATTGAGTAGCTAGTATTCTAGGTTAATGATGAACATCTTCAATGTCCTTAAACCCTATCTTGAGGCCATGAATTTTATATTTCATTCTAATACTATTAAAATGATAATTTAGCATAATATATTTTTTTTCCTTGTATTATCAAAATATTCATCCAATTGGCCTAGTAGAATCTAAGAGTAAGCAGTACGTTGGTTGGCATTGACCATCCTTATTCATCAATTGATAAGCTAAAGACTATCAATACCTGAAAGACTGAAAGTAGGTGCCATATATTAGTGACTCATAAATTAGTGCCACCATAAGTTATAATGGCAAAAATTCTGGATACAAAAGTTCCAAAAAGGCAATTATGTATCCAGCTGCACTGCACAGGAAAGTTACTAACACTGGGTTGTTCAAGCAGTAAGACGCGTTCAAGTGCATCATATATTCTGTAAGATACTGAATATTCATTAGCAGTTAATAAATTGAAGCTACAACATATATTTGCCAACAAATTTGCAGAAAGCAGTCCAATTTTCTTGCACAGTAGAACAACATTAATGTCTTTCCTCATATCTTCAGTTATCTACTGGATGTTGCAATATGGAAAGTATTAGTTAGCGACTGCTTACATTAGGGGGTACACATAAAATGCTTGTGGTTTAAATTAGCTTCATTTGAAAATCAAACTAGCAATCATTAATTTTTAATGTTTCCAATTTATTTTCCTATAGAAGTGCATCTTTCCCTTAGTAACTAGCTTCAAAGCATTTTACATTGACTACCGTCCTAGTGGAAGTTCACCATAATTCTATAACAGCAGCCTTAAAATGAACGCCTGATATTGCTATTCAACTTAGGCTTAGAACTAAGCTAACTTGTAACAAGCTTAGCAGTCTTTCTCCATTTCATATAAAAGGACTAAGTATCTAGTTTGGACAGGACTGGGCCTATTTATCTCATAGCATTCCTACAGAGGATATGGAGCTAAATTGTTGTTCAATCAGTTGTCAGAAATGAAATATGAATTTTGCACATACAAGCACAAATAAATCGAATGGAAGAAAAATTTTCCCATCCTCAAGAGAAGTGGACATGAGGAGACAGAAAAACTTGAAGGTTCCTTTAAGCGTATACAATTGCAGGAACTAATTACTTAACTAAGATGATTAGATAAAAGAGGGGAGGAAACAAAGATTATTGATTTACCCTGAAGATGATTAGATAAAAGAAGGGAGGAAACAAAGATTATTGATTTACCTTAAATGAACTTTGATGCTATATAATTAAGTCGGTCCAAAATGCATTCTCAATAACCAAATATCCCACTTACTGAACACAATACCTTCAGTTCAACATTTAACAAAACAGAACAAAGTTTAACAAAAATATCATGGATTCATATAACATTTCATATCATTTGAGGCTATATTCGACTTAGAATCTTAAAGGGTGAGTCAGCTACTCTCTTTACAAAAAAGAAATCAGAATGAAGAAATCAAAAAATGATAATCATTGGCATTAAAACTATAACTTACTGGCCATGTGTTTTCCAGACCTTCCATTAAGATGTCAGGGGCTGAATTCGTTTAAGTCGTTGGGCCACTTGCCTCATTAAAGGTCTAGATGAGAGTGATTCACTTGTACTATACAGTTGCCATTTTCTTCCTTTTCCATTTCGAGATTGAACTCCTCAATGGCACCGAAATCGACTTCAAGGAAAACGAATGAAGCGTGAGGGTGAGACAGTGAGAGAAACCAACAGTAAGGAAAGAGAACAAAAGAGTCTGGAGAAAACGAAGAATGAGACATGAGAAAGTAAAATGTCGAGGGCAAAATGGATATTAAAAGAAATTATCAGTTGATTGGGGATGAAACGCTCCTATGGAGGAGTTTGTTTAAAATCAGCTGGTTAGTTTGAATCAGCCAACCCAACCAGTTCTTTACCAAACAACCTAATTAGCTTTTTTATAAAGTCAATAAGTTAAAATGGGTTAATCAGCTAAAAAAGAGCTTATCAGCTCTTCACCAAACAAGGTCAAGGTCTCCCTTCATAAATGTACCATTCTAGGTTATAGTTGAACATATGCTTTATACATCTTGTAGAATGGATCCTTGCTAAAAACTGAGATTTTATTATGGCAACAGTTTCTGGTGTCCTAAATCTGCAAAACCTAAATTTACAAGACCTATGTTTAACTTAACTCATTTATGCAAACATCATAATATAAAGGAATTGCTTATTTGTGGTTAATGCTTAATGACTGTTCTTATAATTTTGAAAATGGAATTCTCAACATCTAGTAAATCTAATTATAATAATGTTAACAATGTAGTTTGCTATTGTGGACTAAATGCTTATTTGAGGACATCATGGAGTGATAGTGATCTGGGTAGAAGATTTTTGAGATGTCCTAATTATCTCGTTAGTAATTGTGAATTTTTTCAATGATATGTAAGCAATTTTTAGATAGAGTAAATCATGTGATTAAAAAATTAAAGAATGAAATATCTACACTGAAGAAGGATGCAAAAAGAATGAAAATTATACATGGACCAAATGAAGATGATGTGCACTTGAAAATTATGAAGCAAGATATTGAGATGTTGAGAAGAGAGAAAAAAAGAGAGTTAAAGTTGATGTTATTCAATTTGAATTTGGGGTTTATTTTAGTCATTTCATTATTCAACTTCTTTATGGTTCTAAAATTTAAAATTTAGTATGATTAGTTTTTTTTTAAACGGAGGAACCCTAGTATGACTAGTATGATTGTACTTGTGAATGTACTTATGCCTTTTATTATTTAATGGATATGAACTTTATAAGACATTAAATACACCAACTTCCTTTAAATAATAATATTTTAAAATTTAAATTTTAGAACCATAAAGAGTTAAACATATGATTGAAACACAATAGATCAATTAAAAAAATTGCATTAGATCAAAGAATCAAAATAATTTATAGCACAAACTAGGGTTCATCTCACATAGACACTAAAGATGTTTAGTTACAAATGATAGAAAATGAAATCAAACATAAAGAAAAAGAAAAACAACTAGAAAATAAAGAGTCCATTATTCTAAATCTCCCTTTATCTTCTATCTAATGTTATTGCAAGTTTGAGGTTGATCTTGTAATTTATTGGATCTTTTGATGTTTTTTTTGTGTTTTCCACTTCTTTGGATCAATTTTGTCCCTTCTGGATATTCTCCATGTTTGTAATCATCTCCAAAAGTGTATTCCTCCCTTTTGCCTTTGCTCACATCCTTTTATAGTAAAATTTATGATTTATGGAAGATGCACTATTTGATAAACAACTGTGTATCAAACCATGTAGCTCCAAAAACACTTAAAATTATGACTTTACACATTTTGAGAGACTTACACGGCAATATACACAATTATGTATCTCTAAATTGCTTCAAATATTCAGTTTATGCTATGATTTCACCTAAATTCCTCTCCTTTTGGTCTATAAAGGCAATTATAACTAATAAGTGCCCCTAGACCAAATTAAGTACTAATATACACTAACAAATATCAAGCAAAATTCATCAAATATAGGTATATAAATATGCTATCAAACATCCTCAGACTTAGACAAAGTTTTATTCAAGTTGTTAGGTGTCTAATTAGTCCTCATGGGAATAATACCTTTTGTATTATAAGTTACGATCCATAAAATTGTAGTATTGAAAGTTTTCATTATAAAACTTATTAATATGTTTTTGACGCCATTATCAGGGGATGATTTAACATATTATAAAATTTGAATTCCCTTGATTTAAGGATGTAGTACTTTTTGTGTGAGAGAAGGTGATTGAACAATAAAATAAAATAAAATTTGCAAGCAAAGTAGAAGACACATTAATTTTAGAAATCACAAACCAACAAAGAGAGATTCAAAGAACTAAACACCAAGATGTAATAGAAAGAGCAATGATGGAGGAAAGAAACCAAGAAGAGCAGCAAAGGAACCTTATGGAATTCAAGAAGCCAGGGTTCCATGGTAATCATCAAGAAATTACACAACCACTAGTGCAAGTAAGCACTTTGTAATAAAATCAACACTATTAAACATGATGCAAACCAACGTGCAATTTTTTTATTTGGCCAATGAGGATCCCAATGCTTATTTTTTGGTATAATGGCCAATTTCTTTGAGATTTGTGATACGTTTTGGTATAATGGGTTGTTAGAAGATGCAGTCAAGATGAGGCTCTTCCCCTTTACACTTAAGGATAGAGCCAAGACATGGTTTAATTCACTCAAGCTAGTAAATGTCACAACATGGGAGTAGCTAGTGCAAACCTTTTTAGCTAAGTACTTCCCTCTGACAAAGACAACAAGGTTTATAAAGGAAATTAGAAATTTCCAGCAAAGTGAAGGGAAGTCATTATATGAAGCGTGGGAGCGATTTAAGGAGTTGTTCATATCATAACTTGATAACGGAATTCCTTTTTCAAATGTTTTACAGCATAGTTAATCCACCCATGCAAGACACCACTGATGCAGTAGTTAATGGCTCATTAATGAGGAAAATAGTTAAAGACATAATCTGTTAAAAGAGATAGAGAAAAATAGTTGTCTTTAGACATCAAAATGAAGTAGACAGTGATTAGCCCTTTAGGATCTAAAAGGAATGATCGTTGTATATTCAATGACAACATTGCAGGTTTAGTTATCCTATCTAATTAAGCAATTAAACAGCCTAAAAGTCACCTCTTCATCTACACTTAAAACAATTCGACACAGATGTAAGTTATGCAGGCAAGAGAGTCATATCACAACTTATTGTTTGTTAGGGAAAAACAACAATGTGGAGTAACTCAACTATATGGGAACACAATTTGGTTGGGGAGGCAACAACCTTATTCAAACATGCACAATCCTGAATCGAAGAACCACCCAAATTTCTCATAATCTAACAATGTAGGAACTCAAGTGAGAAATCAAGGCCCACCAGGGTTTCATCAAGATAATTCCAATTCATGGGATTCAAAGATGGACAAGTTTATAGACATGATGAATTCTAAATTCACAAGTCTAGAAGGGAGGTTTGAGCAAGTAGTGAAGAATTATACCTCTTTTATTCACAATTTGGAGGTTTAAGTAGGCCAGTTAGCCAATGCATTATCTACAAGAAGTATGGGGAGTCTCCCAAGCAATACAAAAGCAAATCTAAGGAAGCAACTTAAGGTTATCACACTTAGGAGTGGGAAAGAGTGAGAAGAACTAACAGAAAAATAAGTTGAACAGAACCTTGTAAAAGACCAAGAGAAGAAGAAAAAGGATGAAGTTAAGAATGGGGATCCTCCCAATGTTACTTCTATTCCATATCTATCGAAAATATCATTCCCACAAAGACTTCAGAAGAACAAATTGTATGCACAATTTACAAAGTTCGTGAAAAAGCTAAAGGCTTCACAAATGAACTTGTATTTTATGAAAGCTTTAAAGAACATACCAAAGCACACAAAACTTTTCAAAGACATCTTATCAAGCAAGCAAACTTGGGATCATAATTAAAACGATCTCTGTGACAAAAAGCTACAACTATATGATTATCAATCGTATGCCCTCAAAGTTGAAAGATCCATGGAGTTTTACTATACAATGTGTAGTTGGTAATTTATAATTTTACAAATGCTTATGTGACTTAGGTGCAAGTATTAATCATATGCTAAAAGATGTGAAGCCAACCTCCATGCTTATTTAGTTGGTAGATCAATCAATAAAGACATTGTTTGGCGTGGTAAAGGATATGCTTATAAAAGGTGAAGAAGTTTTTCATTCTTGTGGATTTCATTATGTTAGACTTTGAAGAGGATTGAAACTATCCACTAATTCTTGGTAGACCCTTTTTGAACACTAGAATGCTTTTGGAAAACGTCCATGAAGGCAACCTCATCCTTCAAATTGGTGATGAATAAATGGAATTCAAAATGAATAAGGTGTTAAAGAATCTGAAGACGGGTAGCTCGTTAATGAGAATTGATGTAGTTAAATCTTTAAAGGACCAAGAGGAGGTGCCAATTTTAGAAACTGCAAACGAACTATTGGAACTCACTTTAAACAAAAATAGTCTTCACCTCGCATAATATAAACTATTAGATTCAATTAAACATTCAGGGAGTTTCATCATTCCTTATGTTATTGACAATTTGTTACCGAAAAGGGCATTACTGAACTTACTTGGATTTCTTAATTTGATCGATTATGTCCTTTTTGTTATCTTGGAACACGTAGCTTATTTACAAGCTATTAAACTACCATATGAAGAAACGGGTATAAACAAGTCATTCATTATAGACCTAGCTTGAGGGTAGAAGGCAGAGTATGTCAAGCTAATGATATTAAACAAGCATTATTTAGGAGGCAACTCAAGAATTAGGATAATTTTAATTTTAATTTTATTTTCAATTTGTTTTGTTGGTACTTTTTATTTTATTTTTATGTTTATTTTGTTGGCAGTGAACTGATGGATCTTTTTGGCATTCCATTGCTAACACCATCACCACCTCAATCATCATAAGTATTCTTACTCTAACTTCATCTTTATTTTTCTTCAGATTGTTTTACTTTCACATTGAGGAAAATGTACTATTTAAATGTGAGGATGTATATACAATTGCATATCAATTGTATGAGAATTTTTCATTTGTATTGTGTTATTTTGTATTATGTTGGCATTTTATGAACATTTTGTTGCATGATGTGTGCAATGTGTGAATGTGTCAATGGCAAAAATTAAATGGAATTAGTTTAGCTTTGAACATGGTCATTTAAATTGTAAAGGCATAGTAACTTTTGAATTTTATGTTTTAATTATCTTTAGGATGAAAATGTATGTTAATTAGGAAATTGAAGGTATCACGATCATGTAGCAGGAGCATAGTCATGACTTTAAGGTCATGTTCGTGAAATAGGCTTTTTTAGGCACGAGTTTTTTTTTGTGTTTTGGCATTTTGGGGCTATTTTTTTTAACCAAGTTAAGTGGGAAAATCCTAGAACGGGCTTTCTACATCCCTATTGGGGATTGTTCTTGAATTATTTTATGGACCTTATTTATTTTTTATTTCAATATATCTTTGAATGTTTGTGAAATTGTCGCATATATACTTGATAATAAACCGAGAGAGTGAATCAAGTTAATTAGTGTTAAGGTGCTCAATGAGAGTTGGTAACTTAATAGACCTACAATTATCAAATTAATGATTAATTAAAGAGATATCTTAATTGTGAAATTAATTATCTATAGGATTGCTTCATATCTAATTGAACAAGTTAGGAGTAGTTTGTGCATCGAGAGATCATAATTTTATGAATATCGAATTCAATTAAGGTTACTTGATTAGATCTTGAAAGAGAATAATAAAAAATTTAGGAAATCTCGGATCAAGAATAAATTGAATCAATAAGATTAAAGGAACCAAAATAAGGATAGAATAGTTCTTAAGTCTTCAACTTTGATTAACTCAAATTCATTGGCAGCTCACTTACCAATTTTTTTAATTTTTCTTTATTAGTTGTTTTACTTTCAGCTGTTTATTTCGATTCAAATCAATTCTTAATACCTTAGACAAAGTTCCTATTCAAGTTGTTTAATTGTTTAATATTCCTCATGGGTATGATACCTTTTGATACTATAAGATACGATCTGCATACTTGCAATAATCAGAGTTTTATTATATATAAAACTTTCTCAATAATTTGTATGTGTTCATAAGTGTTTGATTACTTTAGAGCAAGAATATGATCTTAATTTTATGCTTCAAGAGATGTTTGATTTGTTTGTGAGCATATGGAAACAGGAATGTGAAGAAAAAAGATCTTGGATGTATGGAGCCATGTCATGATTGTGACAGGTGAAGAATAAGTTGCGTTACATGGGCCTCTGTCATGATCGTAACATTTGCACGATCATGATGGAGACAAACAAACCATGCATGTCACGACTATGACCCTCTCAGGATCATGATAAGGGTGTTTCCAGCCCGTGAGATTTTTTAAGTTATGAGGTTTTGGGCCTATTTTTATAATCAAATTAAGCAAAGAAATCCTAAAAACAACCTTAGAAGCCTCAAGCAATATAAAAGAATAGGGAAAACACCAAAAGAGGTAGCAGCCACCAGATTAAGAAGATCAAGAGGAGACATCAAGAGAGCTTAAGAGAATTCCATATTTCCAAATTAAGACTCCAACTAATTTTTCTTTATTTTCCCTTTATTTCTTTAATTGTCTTGGATATTTATTTGGATTGTTATGATGTTTAACATGATTATGGGTTTCTAAATCCATATTAGGGATTGTTTTTGAATGTTGTTGAATTCAATACATATATGAATGCTTTATGATAATTATTATGCTTATACTTGGTAATAAATCGAGAGAGTGAATCAAGTTACATGTGTTAAGGTGCGCAATAAGAGTTGGTAGCTTAATAGATCTGCAGTTATGAAATTAGGGATTGTTTTTGAATGTTGTTGAATTCAATACATTTATGAATGCTTTATGATAATTATTATGCTTATACTTAGTAATAAATCGAGAGAGTGAATCAAGTTGCATGTGTTAAGGTGCGCAACAAGAGTTAGTAGCTTAATAGATCTGCAATTATGAACTTAATTGACAATTAAAAAGAGATCTTAATTGCGAAATTAATTATCCTTAAGATTACATTAAATCTAATTGAATAGTTAAGAGGAGTTCTGTGAATTGAGAGATTACAATTCTATTATTGAATTCAATTAGGGTTACTTGATTAGATCTCGAGAGAGGATAATCAAAACTTTAGGATATCTAGGATCAAGCATAAATTGAATCAATAAAATAAAAAGAAAATAAAACAAGGGTAGAATAATTCCTAAGTCTCCAAATTTTGATTAACCTTATTTTTATTTGTAGCTCAATTGTTTAATCGTTTAGTTTTATTATTTATTTTAATTTCCATTATTTATTTCCATTCAAATCAATCTTTAGTACCTTAGAAAAAGTTTTATACAATTTATTAGGTGTCTAATTAGTCCTCGTGGGAATGATGCCTTTTGTACTACAAGTTACAATTTGTATATACTTATGGTATTGAAATTTTTTATTATAAAACTTATCAACAAGAGGCACCTGCTTTAATGGTGTAACCTACAACCTCAATAGAATTCATAGGATTAGTTTGGATTTGGATGTCAAATATTAAAACAATATGGCTTGGTAATTTTCAAGTTATGATTGAGTTGTTGTGTTTATTAGATATGAAAGGAAAGGAATAACAAGCTCTTCCAAAATAAGGAAATAGACTCTCATACTTTACTTAAAACTGTCTACAATTGGGAGCTTATCATTGCCATAAATATTTATCTTAAATATAGTGGAAGGTATAAAACTAGCTAGAATCTCCTAATTTTGGGTTCCATTATTGACTTCTCTTTCGTACTTGTTTCAAAATAGTAGGTGCTTCCAAGTCTATGCTCATATCTAGTTAATCTGCAATTTTAGATATCTATGGAACTTAGTTAAGTAAGTGTATAAGACCTAACAATTATTTATTGTAACCTTATTGGTTCTCCCTATTATAGGTTTAATACTTATTTGACATACATATAAGGTGTCATTTTTCTCATTAGACTTAAATACACTTAATTAAATGTTTTATTAGACCACTTTATTATATTTATACCAAATCAAATTTTGATTTTGGTCTTAAATTTGAAAATTAATAATTAATAAATGTCCAATAAAAATTTCTATCATCCTTCTCTTTGGACAAATATTAATTGTCATATTTGTAATAATAATCAAAGATAAGATTAATAAAATATATATTATATTGTTTGACCATTGTAAAGCATTTGATGTAAAAATAATCCATCATTGGGTCCCATAAGATTTTCGATATTAGAAAATATTAGAAACATGTTTCATAAATAACATAGATCCAATAAAATCATGCATATATATATTAACTTTACTAAAAATAATGAGCAAGTTTGGAAAACAAAAATTATACTTGAATGATCTATAATACACCATGTTTCATTTTTCAGTCTTGATTTCTCTAAATTTTATACTAACTACAATAAAGGAATTTGTTTCCTCTTAATATATGTTAAACTAAATTATAGAAACCTTTATAAAATTAAAATTTATATCCCCTATGTCTCATTAACCCATAGGATTTTGAGATATCTAAATGTGCAAAAAGACATATGATCAAATTCAAACTATATAGACCTAATAAACTATCATATAGTTAAGATTGACATAAATATTAAGACTTTCACTTAGATTATGACAATGAAAAATAATATGTATAATTGAGAACACATCAATGATCATTAATATATAAATAATATATTCATAATACATAAAAAGAATACTTTATTTGGAGCAAATAAATAATCATCCTTAACTAAAAGTGTCAAATGATTTAAAAAAAATATCGAAAATGAGTCTATAAAAAATTTAAGGAGAATCCTTTAATTAAAGGATTAGGTAACATATACTAAATTAAAACATGCTCCATTACAATGTCACTTTTTGTACAAGTTCCTTTATAGTCAAATATTTGACCTCTAAATAAACCTTATGATATTCTTATTGTTTTTATAAAGTTAAATTGAAATAATAGTAAATAAGAGAGTAGAATGAATCAACCTATGGAAAAGGAAAGATCATATAATTGGCCTAACCATTAAACTAGCAATTACGTCCTTAAAAATATAAATATTGATATTTATAAAAGGCTAAATGGTCTAACAATTGAAGCTCAAAGGCTCTGTAGGTGATTAACTAATAGAGTTTAGCAGTAGGTAGTTATAATAGTTGAATGATAGCATTTTCGTGTATATGGTTTGGTTATCGCCTTTGGACTATGGATATATTCTACTTTATAATTAACTTAGCATCCATTATATCCTTCTCTTAGTTGCATTTCCATT
>JAOQMP010000007.1:3479144-3495578 GCA_027563575.1 Erythroxylum pedicellare
ATGATTAGAAAGTTGTTTAAAAGTTTATCAAAAGTTCATTTAACCAATTTAGAGTGCCAAAAACTATATCAAGTGATGCCTCCTAAAAAGATACGAAGTCCACCATCAAGTTGCTGCTCCTTGTCACCCACAAATGAGTGGACAAGTGGAAGTCTTAACTAAAAGATGAAATGAATTCTAGAAAAGATGGTGAATGGCTCTAGGAATGATTGGGGATTAAGGTTAGATGATGTTTTATAGGCTTATAGGATTGCATTCAAAACACCTATTAGAACGACTGCTTTCAGGCTTGTATATGGTAAGGCTTGTCATTTTTTTATAGAGCTGAGGCATCAAGCATATTGGGCAATGAGAGCTTTAAACTTCTATTGGAAGCAATCGGGTGAAAAATGAATTATGTAACTAAATGAACTCGAAGAGTTTAGTTCCAATGCATATGAAAATGTTAAACTTTACAAGGAGAAGGTGAAGAGATGACACGACTTTTATATTAAGTAGGAGGAATTCAAGGTAGGAGATGCAGTTTTGTTATACCATTTAAGGTTGAGACTACTTCTAGGAAAGTTGAAATCGCGATGGAGTGGACCTTTTATGGTCACCCAAGTTTTTGATGATGGAGCCCTAAAATTAGAAAATACAAACAAAGAAACCTTTAAGGTGAATGGGCATCGCTGCAAACCTTATCTTGGTGGAGTGATTCCGAAGGAAAAAGAAGTAATCTTTTTCCTTTCAAAAAATTGAACATGCTTCCAACGACATAAGGTCAAGCTAATGACCGTAACTTAGCACATTTTGTCGTTAGATTTTAATTATTATGTAGTTATATTTGTTTTAAAGTCTATTCTTAAGTCTTTATGATTTGGAGTGGGTCGGATTACTAATTCTCTTACTCTCTTGAATTAATTATAAGAAAGGAAAGCAATGTCAGTATTAAGTAGATTTGGTTTCAACACCATCACCGTCACCACCTCAATTACCATGACGAGTTCTACACTCTATCCCTTGTCTTTTATTTTATTTTTATTTTCAATTGTTCTCTTGTTTCATTATTTTTATTCCGACCTTATATATTGTTTGTTTGTTCTTCTAACAATGAGGACAATGTGTTTTCCAAGTGTGGGGAAGGTTATATGCATTATAGGTTTTTTATTTGAATGTGAATTTTGTTTAGGATTGCATGGTGTGATTTGTATGAATGTGTCAATGACTAGGACTTAATGGAATTGATTTAACTTTGAACATAGTCTTTTAGGTTGCGAAGATTTATTAGCTTGTGAAATTAGTGTTCTATGTTGTTTCGGTTAAATATGCATGTTAATTAGGATATGATGTTGGTTTGTTCACTCTATAATTTACCAAATTCATTTAGAATTTTAGGCCAATCAAATATGTAGCATTGTTAGTACCTTTTCATGAGAATGATTAGCTAAAGAAATAAGGCAAGCAATAAAATAAAATATAAAAAATGTGTGTGTTTTGTTTAATAAATAACTATTCTGTTGGCCCTTTTTGAAACAAATCAGGTTATGAATAGAGATAGTAGCTAGTTGAGAATGTGATGTAGTTGAGTAATCGAGGGACATTCATCACAAATTTTTTCCTTTGCATCAAAAGGCTATAATGACATTCCAACTAAGCTGCTTAATAAAAACATGGCCTAGTTGAGTAATTAGGGGACATTCATCACAAATGTTTACCTTCGTGTCAAAAGGCTAGGTTCATGTCAATTAAAAGTAATAAAAATAGTGTGTTGGTTAGTAAATCCTATTGATCTTAGTGAATAGCTCTAATTTTCATGAAAAGCTACTTAAGGATGTTACAATTTTAATTGACTAAATAATTATCAATGTGTGTATGTAAGTGATAAGAGTGAATGAGTTTGGCATTAAGGTCTTAATTTGTATATATATTTTCTCCAAAACACTTAGACATATATTTCATAAGTTAATAAGTTAGAACAACTTGAGGGATCATGTTTGTAGTTAAATTTGTTTCGTAAAGTTTCATGCCATTGACCCATTATTGTATATAAGTATATTTTATTGTTAATTGTGTTAAGAGTGTTGTGTTTTTTTGTTTTGTCTTTTCTTGAGGACAAGCAAAAGTTTAAGTGAGGGGATGTTGATAGTGGTAAATTGCATAATGTTTTAGTAGGTAGTTTAGTATGCGTTTAGTCGTTAAATTAAATAATTAGTGCATGTTTAGGTTATGATTGCATTATTTAGTATAATTGGTGTATGTTTAGGTTAGGATTGTGTTATTTTGTTAGCCATTTTTATTTTGAGTGTTTTAAGGGTTAGAGCATGCCATCAAGTAAAACCTAATGTGTTTGTTAATGTTTCATGTTAAATATCAAAGAACAGAGGAGGTTCGTAGGAAGCTCAGAGTAAAACCTAAGGCCATGATTGTGACAGAAGCCTGGTAGATTTGCCACGATCTCATCTGCCATGATCATGACAGAAGCAAAATTTAGTGCCACGGTCATTTGCCACAGAAGACACGAACAACCTTGTAGGCTTATGTTTTTGGCACAGGAAAGTAGGATTTACCCTAAATGGAAAATACTATAAAGAAAGAGAAATGACCTAGAGAGAAGGAGGAGAAAGGAAGAAGGAGAAGAAAGGGGATAATGTGTTGCCATCTTCTTGATCGATTTTGATCCTTGCAAGTGACTTCATTTCATCTTTATTGTTTTTTTAAAATGTATAAAATGGATTTGTTAGTGATGGATTAATGTTTGATGATGATGTTCCAAACTTCTTTAGGGATTTGTTCTTGAATCAATGTTAATGTGATTTCTTTTGATGTTAATACATTTGATGTTATGATTATTTATTGTATTTGAATGCTTTGGTAATAAATTGAGAGAGTGAAATGACAGCAAAACTATGAGATTGGGTAATGAGAGTTAAACAATCTAACAGATCACGCAAATAATCAAATCGAGAATTGAGACAAAGAGAGATCTTATGTGAGGACCAGTTGTCTATTAAAGGGATTAAGATCTATTTGTAATTGTAGGTTTTTTTGTTAATTGAGATATTCCAAATTTCATAATTCAATTAGGGGTTATGATTTAGGGTTTAATGATTATAACTCGAGAGAGAGTAATCCACCATTCGAAATCTCAAGACTGATACAATATTAACTTAAAAGTAGTCATGTTAGCATTTAATGATAGGATAAATCCCCCTTCTCATATTTGGCTAATCTTCCTTCTGTGATTTTCATTGTTCATTTAGTGGTGCTCAATTTGATTCTCTTTTTGTGTTAATTTTACATTTTTTATTGCAATCATTCATCTTCACGTGTTTACTTTTCTGTGTAGTTTTTATTTTCTTTCTAATAATTCTTTAGGCCTTAGATAAATTAGAATTAGATTAGTTTAACAACTCCTAGAGGGATCAACACCTCACATACTAAAACCATGACCTTTGCACTTACAATATTTTGAAAGTTTCAAATAGATTAAAACTTGCCTCAACATAGTTTTGCAAGCAACTCTTGCAACATATTAGACAATAAATCATCATAAAAAAAGTAAAGATTTTAGAATGAGCAGTATCTTCTTTCCTTTTAGAATGTCTAGTTTCCTATTCTTTAAAGTCCTTTCTTGTATTCCTTGATATTCACTAGATATTAGTGGCTTTTATCGTTGTTTTTTGAATGTACATTTCTTCCTTTTCGAAAAAACAAATCTTGCATTTTAATAACCCAAAATTTACCCTTACCATACCTTTACCTAAACCTCATTATACCTTTATTTAAAGATCTTTTGATTTTTTCCTCTGAATTATCCTATATTGGTAAAAATGTGATATTAATAAGCATATGGTTAAGAATTATAACATCAAATGATTTGAGAATTCCATTAATTTTGTACCTAAAAACTTTAAGTAAATTGGTTGAATATTTTATGTGAGGGTGTTAAATCCTATGGTACCTTATTGCAGAAAGGTTGTTAAGTTATCATTTGTGAATAGATATGTTGAAATGGTGGATTGATAGATATCTAGAAGATTTAATTAATTTAAATTGTTATTTTCTTGCAAACAAGCAAATGCCTAAGTGTGGCAAACTTGGTAAGTGTTGATTTGGTTGTATTTTTAGGCTTATATTTAGTATATTTTACTTGTTTATTTGAATACTTTTATTAATTTTGGTACTTAAGTTATTCATATTTTTTAGGGTTCAATTCACTTAAAGCAATTTGGAGATATTTTGCCTAAGTTATGGAGTGTATTGCAAGTACATGGTCATGCTTCAAGAGTTTAACAATGTGTTGACTGATTTCTTTCTAACACATTGATGTAAAATAAAGAGTAAGTCGTGTTGATAGCACACAATTTTGTTAATGCAAATATTGTCTCTAAAAGAGATTTGCATATTTGTTTAAATTATGGATTGTGTATCACCCAGAATCTAAAATTTGAATGTTAAAAAGGAAAATTGAGAGTCAAAAGTGGAGAGGAGGCTAGTTAAACATAATTAAAAACCTTAGGATGGTAGAAATTATGAAGAACAGGTGAAGGCATAATTTTGGAGTGGATTTTCATCAATCTATAGTGAGATTTTTAAAGATTAAAGGGATTTCATCATTTTATCCTTGATTTTATATTTTCTCTTTAGCTTTGATTATTGTTGGATATGATTAGGAACTAAACACTTTATGGTATTTGGATCCAATAAACCTTGGGATAGTGCTTAAAGTGATTTTATTCTATTTTAATTTTATTATTTAGTTTTGTTGAGTTCAACTGTGTGTTCTTTATTATTTTTGAATTAATATTGTTGGTATGTTGATTCATGTGAGATTTTACACAATTGAGATTGATAAATCCTTTGTACGAATAAATTTTGCATAATTAAAAGGAGTTTCATGCACACTTAAAGATAGGTCAACATAAATCTTCTAAATTAGGATTAAACTTAATAGTGAAATTCATAAATCAATTAATGAAACTTTAAAGGTTTTAATTAGAAATATATATAATTAATTAACCTAGGTTTAGTTATTAATAGTCTTTAAAAAGATATTAGCATAATTAAGGAATTTATATAATTTAATGCAATTTAGATTAAATTGATGTCTAAAGTCATGGTTGCATAAGAAGTATTAGGGGGATTTGAAATCTAGGTACTATTTTTTCATTGGTTGATTCTTTGCTCAATTTCATTCTAGTTTATTTATTATATATACTTAGTTTATTGTTTCAATTTTAAATCTAATTAATCACCACCATCCTAAATTTTCAATTAGATAACAAAAAGAAGGTCAATATTAATAATTATAGTTTTTGTGTGAATGAAAATTTGTACTCAATATCCTATACTATAGAATTATAGGTACACGTACATGGAATCAGCTACAGGGCAAGGGGATCAAAATATAAGAAATACCATATGATTCTATTAAGTTTCTAGTATATTTAAACATTATCCAAAAGTGTGATTTTTCATCTAAACTTCCACAAAAAAGGTCTAAATAAACCCCTACCATTATATCTATTGCCACTTTTTTGCCTTATTCAGGGTATAATGAGTATCATTTTTGTAATATTAGAATACAAAGTGGTACTAGAGATAACTGTAGGGACTTTCTTAAATCTTTTGTGAAACATTGAGGAACAAATCATACCTTTTTCCATATCATAGAATAATTTTTTAGCTGAGATATTTCTAATAATTATATAAAGTTTAAATTTTCAATGACACTTTTCCCCTTTGTTTGAAGTTTTGGATCATTAGTTATCTTGACATAACTTTGTCTATAGTAATGGATAGGTCATTGATAGGTGTATATTATAGTATGTTTTTAAGAGGTTTAAATGTGTTCTTAAGTGTTTTTAGATGATAATAATATGTTTAGGACATAGAATTGTGTTCTTGTTAGTGTTCTAGTTGTTTGATCATTTTAGAGCAAGTGTTTAATCTTAATTTTATGTTTCAAAGGTTGTTTGATGCGTCTATTAGTGAGTGGAAGTAGGAAATTAAAGAAATGATGAACTTGAAGAATAGGAAGATGCACGATTAAGCAAAATTGCATTATTGTGCATAAGTAGCTAGTGAATGGGATGAGCCTCTGTCATGATTGTGAATTCTATGCATGATTATGATAGAGAGCGTGGATAGGACGCATTCATATGCAATCAGGCATAGTGTTTTTCAGCATGTGAAAAATTTGTATTCTTAATATTTTAGGGCTATTTTTGGAATCAAATTAAGTGGTAAAACCCTATAACAAACCTTAAAAGCCTCAAGAAGTATTTAAGGCAAAAAAACAAAACAAAACAAAAAATGATGCTACACATTAAAATCAAAGAGATCAAAGTGGAGACATCAAAAGCAACTCTAGTTTTTCCAGAATTCTAAATCAAGACACAAAACTTCTTTTCTTTTCTTATATTTCATTGTCTTGAATGTTAATTTGGACTAGTAGAAACTGAAAATGATTTTGGGTTTCAAAATCCATATTAGGGAATGTTATTGAAATATTTTGTCTAGCCTTATTCTTGTTAAATTCAATAGATATATTAATGCTTTTTATTTTTGTTATGCTTATAGTTAATAATAAAATGAGAGAATGAATCAAGTCATATTTGTTAAGGTGTGCAACAAGATTTGGTAACTTATTAGACCTAAAAATATCAGATTCATAAACAGTTGAAGAGAGATCTTCATTATGAGTTAATTATCCTTAAGATTGCTTCAAATCCAATTAAATAATTATGAGTTGTTTTGTGAATCAAGAGGTTGTAATTCGATTATTTTTGATTTTCATCTGGATTACTTGATTAAACCTCAAGAGAGGGCAATCAAAGCATAATTTAATTAACAAGATAAAGGGAAGAAAAAATAAGGATAGAATAATCCATAAATTTCCATTATTGATTAACTTTATTCTTATTGATAGTACAATTATTCAATTGTTTAGTTTTATTAGTTTATTTCCATTTCAGTTAATTTATTTTAAATCAATTTATTCAATCTTTATTACCTTAGACAAAATGCATTCAAATTTTTAGGTGAGTAATCAATCTTTGTAGGAGCGATACCTTTTATATATCGAGTTACGATTTATATAATTGTAGTAAAAAGGCTTTTATGTAAAACTGTCAACAAGATTCTGGTGCCAATGTTAGGGATTAAATTAACATCCTGTATGATTTCAATTCCTTTTATTTAAAGATTTGATATTTTTTTCTTGTGTTATTGCAAATGCATGAACACAAGCATCACTAGAAGCTCAAGCAAATTAGAAGATACATAGCTCTAGATATCACAAAACAAGAAAGAGAGATTTGAAAAGCTAAATGCCAAAAAGTAATAGAAAGAACAATGGAGAAGGAAGGAAATAAAGGACAACATCAATTGACCATTATTGACTGAGGTTAGGGTTTAATCCCAATCAATAAGGAATTACATGAACACCAGTGCAAGCAAATACCTTTGAAATTAAACTAGTATTACTAAACGTGCTGTAGACCATCGTACAATTTCATCGTTTGGACAATAAGGATCCTAATGCTCATCTAGCCTGTTGGACCCTGTTTTTGGAGCCCAACTTGGGAGTCATAAAAACGTAAGCATAGTTGAAAACATTCTTAAGTGGTTTACCAAAAATGCCCTTTTTACACTACAGTTTTACTAATTTAATTCAATTAACTAAGGTACTAAAATCCTACCAACATTGACATACTAATTAACAAAAAAATAATTAATCTATCAAGACCTCAAATTTTATTTAAATCATACTTAACTAAAAAAAATATTCGAGGGCCAATATTTCTCCCCCTCTTAAAAGAAATTTAGTCCTTGAAATTCTTACCTGATTCATTGAAGAGTTATGGATACTTCTCCTTCATGGCTTCTAAGGGCTCCCATGTGGCCTCTTCCGTAGAATGGTTTTTTCACAAGACTTTAACTAGTTGAACTGTCTTGTTCCTAAGGACCTTTTCTTTAGTCTCCAAAATCTCCACTGGTGTCTCCTCATAAGTCAGATCATCTCTCAATTAAACTTCAATGTTCTGAATGAAATGGGAGGGATTTGATCTATACCTCCTTAACATGGAAACATGAAAGACATCATGTATCTGTGACAATTCTGATGGCAGCGCCAACCTATAAGTTAGCGGTCCAATCCTCTCAACAATCTTATAGGGACCTACATATCTCGGGTTCAACTTGCCCTAACTTTCTAAAGAGATGTCTTAAGAAAGACTTTCTCACCAACTTCGTACTCCATTTCCTTTCTGTGTGCATCAGTATAACTTTTCATTCTATCTTGAGCTGCTTTAAGCCTTTGCATAACTAGATTGACCATGTCGACTGTCATCTGAAGTAACTATGGCCCTATTAATTTCCTTTCTCCTTCCTCATCCCAGCATATAGGAGTTCTACATCTTCTTCCATACAGTGCTCCATAAGGAGCCATCTAAATGCTCGAATGGTACTAATTATTGTAAGCAAATTTGACCAATGGCAAATGCTCATCCCATGCACCTTTGAAATCCATCACATATGCTAGAGCTTTCCTTTAAGGGTTCGAATGGTCCTTTGAGATTGGCCATCCGTTTGGGGATGAAAAGTAGTGTTAAAATTTAACTTGGTCCTTAGAGCTTTTTACATACTTTCCCAAAATCTCGAAGTGTACTGAGGATCTCTGTCAGAAACTACAGAGTCCGGAACCTTATGTAGTCTCATTATCTTATCAATATCCTTGTTTGCTAGCACATGTAGAGAATTAGTCTGTTTAATTGCTAGGAAATGGGTTGACTTCGTCAAACGATCAATAATAACCCATATAGCATCATGCTTCCTACTGGTTTTAGGCAAACCCATCAGAAAATCCATAGTTATCCTTTCCCACCTTCCACTCAGGAATGGACAATGGCTTTAACCTACTTGACGGTTCCTGGTGTTCAGCCTTGACTTGCTGACACACTAGACACTTACTTGCATATTCTGCTACATCCTTCTTCATGCCTTTCCACCAGAAATGTCCTTTCAAATTTTTGTACATCCTGGTACTACTTGGGTGCATAGCATAAAACGCATTGTGTGCCTAATCCTGTATTTCATCCTTTACTTTTTTGACATTTGGAATACAAAGTCTGTTTCCTACAACCATAAGTCCATCATCCCTCACTACCACTTCAGATTTCTTACAATTCTAAATTTCTTCTCAGAGCTTATTCAATTCTACATCTTGTACTTGTAACTCCTTATCCTTCTCCCTAAGTATCGGTCTCACTCTAAAATTTGCAATAATGCAACCAAGTTCCTCCTGTTTCAAGCTTATTCTAAGCTTAGCCATCTCCTACAGTAATGACAAATAAAATGTCTGGATATAAGCTATGGAGGATTTCCTACTCAAGCCATCAGTCACCATATTTGCCTTTCCTGGATGGTATTCAATTACCAGGTTATAATCCTTAAGCAACTTTAACCACCTTCTCTGTCTCAAATTCAACTCTTTCTGGCTCAATAAGTACTTGAGACTTTTGCGATCCATAAAATTTTTTGTATGAACTCCATACAAATAATGTCTCCAAATCTTCAAGGCAAAGATTACTGCTACTAATTCCAGATCATAAGTTAATTTAACTCATAAGGCTTTAACTGCCGTGAAACATAAGCTATCACCCTGTCTCCCTGCATTAACACACACCCCAAACCCTTTCTTGAAACATCACTGTAAACTGTATAACCTTCATCTCCCATAGGCAAAGTTAGAATTGGAGCACTTATCAATTTGTTCTTAAGCTCCTCAAATCTTTTTTGACATTCATCACTCCAGATAAACTTTTGATTTTTCCTTAACAACTTGGTCATCGGAATAGCTATCATAGAAAACCCTTCAACAAATCTCCTATACTTACCAGACCCAAAAAACACCCCACTTCTGCCACTGTCTTTAGTGCATACCAATTCACCACTGCCTCAATTTTTCTCAGATCAATGTGTACCCCATCCTTCAAAATTACATGTCCAAGGTATACTACCTCATGAAGCCAAAATTCACATTTGCTAAATTTGGCATAAAGCTCCTTCTCCCTCAATATTTACAACACTATCCTAAGATGCTTCTTATGTTTTTCTTCGCTATTGGAATAAACTAGAATGTCATCTATAAATACGATGACAAACTGATCCAGATACTCCTTGAAGAACCTATTCATGAGATCCATAAATACAGCTAGAGCATTGATCAATCCAAATGGCATAACTAGGAACTCGTAATACCCATACTGTGTCCTGAAGGCTTTCTTATTTACATTAGACTCCCTGATTCTGAACTGATGATAACCTGACCTAAGATCAGTCTTTAAAAAAACCTTTACTTTCTACAGCTGGTTAAACAGATCATCTATTCGTGGCAGAGGGTATTTGTTCTTAATAGTCACTTTATTGAGTCTCCGGTAATCAATACACATCTGCCATGTTCCATCCTTCTTTTTAACAAACAGAACTGACGCTCCTCATGGTGATGAACTCGGCCTTATGTACCCCTTCTCTAATAGTTATACTAACTGTTCCTTAAGCTCCTTCAGCTCAGCTGGAGCCATTCTATACGATGGTATGAAAATAGGTACGGTACTTGGAATCAGGTTAATGGTAAACTCAGTTTCTCTCATCGGTGGCAAACTAGCAAAATCTTTTGGAAACATGTCTGGAAAGTCTCTCATAATCGAAACATCTTCTAACTTCCCTTCATTCACCTCGGTGTCCACAACGTGTGCCAAGAAGGCTTCACACCCTTTTCTCATCATCCTATTAGCTAGTAAAGATGAAATAATTCCTGGTGACGGTGTTCTCCTGTCTCCTCCGAAGATCACCTTCTCACCATTGCCCAGATCAAATTCTACCTCTTTGAGGATACAATCTAACTTTGCATGATACATCTCCATGGCATCCATCCCAAGTATAACATCTAAGCCTTTTAGGTTTAGAGGTAGTAAGTCCACTACTAGTCTAACACTATCAATGAAGAACTCACATTCTTTATACACTTGACTTATTATCATATTCCTTCCTAGAAGAGTAATAACAATTAATGGATTTTTCAATGGCACTAAATTCACACCACATAAAGTCATGCTTCCGGAAACAAATGAATGTGTAGAGCTAGAATCAATCAAGACGTATACTTTAAAATTAAATAACTGAGCCATACTCATGACAACTTCAGGTGCAGTTGTGGCTTCTTCTTTGGTCATGTCAAACACCCTTTCTTGTGCCTGACCCCTTGGCCTTCCTAGAGGAATAGCCTTCCTTGCAACTCCAGAACTGTCCACCTCAGTTATTAGCCTGGTCATCACTGTTTCTACTCTTTTTGGGGCTTGCAGCTGCAACTCCTCTTGCTTTATTATCTGGGGACATTCCCTAATCATGTGTCCCTTCTCCTTGTATCGAAAACATGCTCCAAGTAACTTGAAGCACTCTTCTTTGTGAAACTTTCCACAATGCTCACATTTAGGGTTCGTGTACCTGCTCCTCTCCACCCTGCTACTGCCTCCCACAGTTGAGGCTTGTACTGAAACTACCTTTGTTTGCTTGTTCTTAGTAGAGGCATTACTCCCCACCTCACTCTATGTACGGAAGCTCTTCACACTCCTCTCAGGCATTGGAGCACTCATCCCGTTTTTGAAAGACTGCTCCTGGTTCTTCCTCTTCTTATTCACTTCATATTTTATATTCTCAAATTTCTCAACCTGGAATGCAGTATCTACCAATTGCTGGTAGTCATAGAAGTTGTGGATCAACACCTTCTCCTTGATCACTAAATGAAGTCCTCCTTTAAACTTACGACACTTGTCCTCCTCACTCGTGACAATATTAGCTGCATATCATTAAAGCTGGGTGAATTTCAACTCATATTCACTCACTCTTATGTCCCTCTATGTGAGATTCAGAAACTCCCTGGCCTTCTCTTATACATAAACCCTTCTTCCTGAACACTTCCACAAAGTCTCTCCATGACAATACTAGAGGCATAACCTGACTGTGGGGTACTGATTCCCACCAATGAAGTGCGTCCCCCTCTAGCAAGCTCACTGCATAATCCAGTTTCTCTTCATCAGAGCACTTCATCTGATGCAGGACTCTCTTGGTCCTCTTCAACCATGCCTCAGCCTCTCCCGAATTTGTAGCACCATTGAAGTCTACAAGTCCATACTTACGAAGCTTATCATACTGCCTACTCCTCTCTACTGGAGCTTGTACCAGTACTTATGACCCTTGACCCATGGTATAAGTGAAAACTTGGGCAAAGGCTTGAAAAAATCGCAGATCCATGGTAGGCATATGAGGAGGAGTCGGTGGCACTTCATATTGCAGACTAGGTGCCTCGAAATCAGGAGCAGAATGTGTCCCCACATCTTACGGTACATAAGATTTATCCATGCTCCCTCGGCGAGAGCGAGAGTGAGTCATAGCTCCTCGAGTTTTTTTTCGAGGCAGCATAATCACTTCTTCAATTTTAAAACCATTTAAAATCTTTAGTTCATGCAAAACAAATTTCAAATCACGTAAAACAATTCAAATTATATAAAAATGATTTCAAATCATGTGAAAAAATTCAAAACAATGAAAGTTATTCATTTAAAACAATGCATGTTCATTTCATGACTTAAACTACCCCTTTTATGCCTAGGATACTCCTAAACCTAGTCCTAAACTTGGACTTAAACCTGGATTTACTTTAATACCATAATATTTTGGACCCTGTTTCTAGAATCTAACTATTCAAAATTATAAAATGTGAGCGTATTACCCCGTAGGGTTATTTCCATGGAATCTCATTTACTTTTACTCGATACTTAAAGTTCGTCTTCTTTGAATCACACTTCAATCATATGAACCCCTTCATCTCCACGATGCACATGTCTTTTTTACTTTTATACCAACAATTCATTCACTATTGTTATTCTAACATTATATGATCATACAATATCCAAACTCCCATTCTTTCTTATAAATTCTTCAAAATTCTAGAACTTCGGGTCTATATTTTTTATCCTTTTGATAAAGCAAATGAAGTAATTTAGCAATACTTTCTTCTATTAAAATGTTCCCTATTGTGATCATTCAATTTGATTGAGTATTTCGGAAGTTATACTCCAAATAATTTTGGACTATTCTTATACTGAGACTATGCCCTGCATTCAACTTCCACCCAGAAATTTAAATTCTTATAGTCCGATTTAGAATTTTATTTCTTCAGAAAATCTGTATCCCTATGTATCTAGTTTACTTCAAATTAAAAATCATTCCATTTAGATCACTACAGGGCAAGATATGCCTAAAATACCGAAACAAGTTCAATGTAGAGAAAAGTTCATCACGACCAACTTTTGGCTTCGCCGCGACAAAACTTGAAGGTGAAGAACAAAACCTCTCGGGAAAAGTTCACCGCGGCCAACTTTTGACTTCACCGCGGCAAAACTTAAAGAAAGACCCTTCTAGAAAAGTTCACAGCGGTGAACTCTGAAGATCAGAGAGAAAACCTATCAAAGGATAGTGCTGCAGACTGCCAATACCCCTTATGAAAAACTTGGAAAAAAATGCAACATACAAACTTTGAGAACCATAAGCAAAACACAATCATTTTTCATTAACATCAAAAGATAAGAGTTTACAAAGCTTTAATGGGCATTTCAAGCCACAATACATCATTTCTCAAAATCCCAAAATACAAAAATACTTGAAATGTGACTAAAGCCTCGTGTTTACAAAAGCTAGCTTAAAATACAAAAATCTGCAAAGTTGGAGTGATGTTGTGACTCTTGACTACTCGATCTCTTGCTTGTCATCTGAAGATGGGACGGAAAGGGGGTGAGCTTAAAGCTTGTAGGTAACAATTTTAGAATCGGTAACAAGCAAAAACTATTGAAATATTCATTTCCATTGTAAAACTCACATCAAATTATGAAACATATATTTCTCAATGCTCAATTTATCAAACAATTTATAAGCAACCTAAATGATGCCTTCAACAAACTTGTCAACACATAAGCACATCAAAATGGTTTGGAAGGTCCATAAATAGAACGAACTAACATATTCCCACAAAGTGGTTCTGTGTAGTCGTGAACAGAACGAACTAACACAATCTCACATAGTGGTTTTTCTGTAGTTGTAAACATGAGGGAGTCCATAAAAGAGCTCCATGCCACTAGCGAATAGGCAGAAGAAGCCTTTAGTCGAAGTGCACTTGACATACAGAATGGACTAAACCAAACCCACAAAACATGTATTTCATAACTTGTAAACTTATTGCCCAAAATGGCATTTTTTCTGAAAAGTGATTTCGTAAACATAGTATCTTTTTCAAAAATTATTTTCATATTCTTTTCATAAATCATCGATACAATATTCACATACCAAACACATAGCACTTTCTCAAAGCATTCTAAAAGCGATAAATGCATATTTATAACATAATTGAAAACATTTGACTTTCTTGATTTGGAAGAAACATTAATGGCTTATTAATCAATTATGAAAATGTAACCCACCTTGAATTTCCTTGCTTATAACTTGCTCAAATGTGCCTCTCCTTTTACTCCTCTTATCTTTCTTGATTTCCTTCAACAATAGCAAAATTCCATTCAATAGGAATTCAAATTGAAGACCTAAAGAATGCACATTCACTACAATTGATCCTAGAAAACTTAAACCCAGGCATTTCCTAAACTTCTTGAACTAAAATCGTTCTAAAAATTCAAAGAATCCAAAATGCACTTACCTTGAATCTTCACCAAATAATGAGTTTTTTGGCTCAAAAGAAAGCTCTTTTCTTCTTCTACCTTTTTCTCTTCTTACATAACCTCAAAATCTCTCTTGAAAGCTAAAAAAAGTTAAAACCTAGTTGATTTTCTCTTCTTTCCTCTCAAACCACCGAAACTCTCTTCCTCTCCCTTTCTCATTCACGTTTTTGGCTTCTTCAATTGCCAGACACCCTTGTTTCTTCCCTTATTACCCTTAATGGCATAAAATGTCCACTTTGCCCCTTCTCTCATGCCTTATGTCTTAAAATGCTTTAGTGAATGCCAAAATTGCCCTTATACATATACACTCTTACAATTCAGTTCCACTAAATCATATAATAAAATCCTACTAACATTGACATAATAATTAACTCCAAATAAACTAGTCAATCTAGCATAACCTCAAAATTTATTTAAATCATGTTTAATTTAACAAGAAAATTCAGGGGCCATCATTTCTCATCCTCTTAAAAGAATTTCGTCCTCGAAATTCTTACCTAAGTCATTGAAGAGGTGTGAATACTTCTCCTTCATAGCTTCCAAGGGCTCCCACATGGCCTCTTCTGCAGAATGGTTTATCCACAGAACTTTGACTAGCTGAACTGTCTTGTTCCTGAGGAGCTTCTCCTTAGTGTCCACGATCTCCACTGGAGTCTCCTCATAAGTTAGATCATCTCTTAACTAAACCTCAGTGGTCTGAATGATATAAGAAGGATCTGATCTATACCTCCTCAACATAGAAACATGAAAAGCATCATGTATCTGAGACAATTCCAGTGGCGGTGCCAACCTATAGGCTAGTATTCCAATCCTCTCAACAATTTCATAAGGACCCACATATCTCGGGCTCAACTTGCCTTTCTTGACAAACCTCATTACTCCTTTATAAGGAGATGTCTTAAGAAAGACTTCATACTCCATCTCCTTTCGATGTGTATCAGTATAGCTCTTCATTCTACCTTGAGCTGCTTTAAGTTATTGCTTAACTAAATTGACCTTATCTACTATCATCTGGAGTAATTCTGACCCCATCAATTTCCTTACTCCTTCTTCATCCCAGCATATAGGAGTTCTACATCTTCTTCCATAAAATGCTTCATAAGGAACCATCTGAATGCTCAAAAGGTACAAATTATTGTAAGCAAATTTGACCAATGGCAAATGCTTGTCCTAAATGTCTTTGAAATCTATCACACATGCCTTGAGCATTCCCTCAAGGGTTTGAATGGTCCTCTCAGATTGACCATCTGTTTAGGGGTGAAAAGTCGTGCTAAAATTCAACTTGGTTCTCAGAACCTCTTGTAAGCTTCCCCAAAATCTCAAAGTAAACCGAGGATCTCTGTCAGAAACTATAGAGTCAAGAATCCTATGCAGTCTCATTATTTCATCAATATACTTCTTTACTAGCACATGCAAATAATCAGTCTGTTTAATTGCTAGAAAATGGACTGACTTAGTCAAACGATCAACAATAACCCATATGGCATCATGGTTCCTACTATTCTTGGGCAAACCCATCAAAAAATCTATGGTTATCCTTTGCCACTTCCACTCAGGAATGGACAATGGCCTTAACTTGCCAAAAAGTGCCTAGTGTTCAGCCTTGACTTGCTGACACACTAGACACTTACTTGCATATTCTGCTACATCCTTCTTCATGCCT
>JAOQMP010000007.1:3500225-3514840 GCA_027563575.1 Erythroxylum pedicellare
AAGTTAATAATAAGATAATTAACTTGTAAGATAGTTAATTTTTAGGTTTCGTATTTCAATAAATATGCCTAATTTCTAATTGTATTTTATCGTAATTAACAAATTACAAATACACTTCAAATAAATATTGATACAATTATAAAATAATAAATGAATCACATCTTTCCAATATATTATACTGCAGGGGCATTTTCGTCATTAATATTATTTTTTGTTATGTCCACTGCAATTAAACATATTTCTGTCCTCAGGACGGAAACAATTTTCTCTATTCTGTCCACCGCAACCAAATATCTCACTGCCTCCAATTCTTATTCTGTTCCGTCTCGTCCCGTCTTTGCATGTTGAAGAAGATAACCAAACACAGTGTAAGTACTCGGACCACACTGCTAAGATGTCATTTTCTTTATTTTCTTATTTTGAAGAAAAAAGATGTCATTTTCTTCAATAAACCTGAATTTACTAAATTAAATTATATATTTGTCAATTTATTGTCGGAGCATAATTTAATTTTTTAATCATAAATTTTAAAAGAACATAATTAATAAATGTCCAATGCAATAAAAATTCCCACCACCCCTGTCCTACCAGGCACTGTAGAGTGTAAGAGCGGAACCCCAAAGTTGCAGCCAAGGTCTTTGGTAGTACTGTAGTTATATTTAGTTTGCTTGCAACGAGTGAGAACCAGACTTTGGATTTCCGGAAATTTACCTGAAGGCCTGAATAGTTGCACAAGTTGTTAGAGGATGTTATCAGCTTGAGACGAAGTCGCTTGCCCAAGTACAATTAAATGATCAGTGAAAAATAAATGAGAAATCATCACACCTTGTCTAGAAATTATGTAAGGCTTCCACTTCTTACAAGACTACTTCCCTAGAGATCAAATAGCCGAGCTTTTTCATGCAAAGCATGAATAGAAGCTTTTTCTCCCACTCTTCTAATATTCCCACTCCTATCGTTTTATTTCGATTCCTCCACGACTGGATATTAAACGAAGCGTTAACGTTTTTAACGACATGGCTGCAGTTCAACGTGCTGTCGCGCATGTCCAAAAAGAATATGACAATGGTCTGAATGGCTTTGGGAAACAGAAGCTGCCAATCGGGACTGCAAAAAACTATACCTAGACCGCGAATATTCTCAAGGACCCATCGTCGGATCAAGTGGAAGGGCTGCAATTTATAAGGGCCTCAAACTTCCTCTCATCTTCTTGTGCGGGTGGATGGATAGAGAATCTAGTTGAAATCTAATATTCCTGTCACATAATCGAAAACCCTTCAGAAAATCCAATCGTATAGACAAGTGGAACCCATCTCTTTTGATGACCTTCACGACTTTTGAAACCTCATCTTCCTGGTAGTTTACCAGAAACTAGACATGGTTTTTGGTGATTAACATCCTTAGTCTCACAATGAAGTGTTTGCAGCAACGTGCTTCCAAGTTTCTGAATGTTGTGCAATACCATCTAGGTCCATTACTTGATCGCGACAAAGGATCCGAGTCAGGACACCCACTTTCTCCGTGGTTTTCTTCAGCTTCACTCAAGTTGGAGTTTGCTTCAAGCAGCCCCACCCCTTAATTGATTTGAGTTGTCAAACAATACCATTCGACTGTTTGCTTCCCAAGTCTCCTTTCTTTAATTCCACGTAAACCACTGTACAACTAATTTTATAACCTTTCGCAGATCACTCAAATCGTGAACCTCGAGTACTTCTCAGTTTTTGCCATTTTAAGCGGCCGGATTTTGTCAACGAGGAGGTACGTTAGACCATAACATAAATAGAGAAGCAAAGATCTCTTTTGCCACATTACCCGACAATAGAAGCCTATTAGGGAATTTGAAATGATTCCATCAATACTAAGTTTGCTAAAACAGTCAAATCTATCAGAACAAACTAGTTGATCCAGGCAAAAGACAGGTTCATTAAAGAGAAATGCTCAGGAAACCAAGGGCCCCGCTCTCTTTCTCAAGTCTAATAAAATGTTTGCAGTCCGTGAAATAAATGAAAGGATGCCATACAGCTTTCAGTTGTGAGGGACAGCCCTGCGCAACAACTTTTCATACTTTCCCCTGCATACCACCTAGGAACTCCACTCCCCGTTCCCCCATTTTCTGCACATCTTCTGGGGATAATATCTTGATACACCAAACATTATTGACAAATGACCTGCAATTGGGATAGAAACAATATACAAGAACAGATAACATCAATGAGAAACATGCTAAAAGTAAAATTTGAATGCTTTCTGTTTGCGTTACTTACTCCCATGGGTCATCACCGAGGAGAAGTATATCATTCTCCCTGTCAACGAATACAAGCTGCCAGCCTGATCTATGAGGGTTTTCCAATCTGCCCTCAATACCAAACATCTGAACCAGTTCCTCACGCAGTTCATGATAGCTGCTGAAGCGGGAGATGTCTAATGAACGTCCAATCGTCGAACCCGATTTGTAAACCTGCAAAAAGAATTATGTAGCAATACTGAGCCGAGACCCATTGTAAAAGGAACACTTACAACTTCTTGTGGCTTGTACCTTGATGAAGGTTTGACTGTGAGTTGGTGAGCCCTGTTGCCCTGTGCTAGCTAAGAGCTCAGAAGAGTCTTGGACACAATCATACATAGAACTCTGAAGCCTGGAATTTTCCACTGCCATAGAAGGCGTATCAGCTTTAATTGAAGAAGAGCCACATCTAGGCATTGTGACAGGTAGTAGAAGTCCAGCTGAATCAATATTCATCCCAAAAATTGTATGATTCTGAACATCAGACTCACAGTTTTCATGTTCCACTACAGCATCTTTCTCATTGTATAATCTAGGGAATGACACTGTATCGGCAAGTGCATTAACTTGTGAATTTGTATGCTTGGGAGCCCATGACTGTTGAGATAACCGCTCACTTACCATGAACTGACCTCCGTTTGAATAATCCAACGGATTTTCACTAGCTCCAGGACACAAAGAACTAGGCATCTTCTGTATTGTACTGGATAGAGAGATATCTGCATTTGAGTTTGTATACTCGATTTTTGAGTAGGATGGAGAAGGAACAGTTGATTGCTGTCTTTGGAGCTGCTCAGTCTGAAATAGAAGGGAATCATGGTAATTTCGTTGCCTTTGTTGTCCTTGATTGTCCAGCAGAGTGTTAAACTGTTGCTGCGAGAGATGCTGGGGCAAGCTTTCAATTGAAATTTGGCCCTGTGCCTGCAACATGTTATGGTGCATATTTCGTTGTATTGCTTGCTGTTGATACTGAAGATGCATCGGTTGACTATGGCTGCTTGACTGCTCATGAGACACAAAGGGCTGTTGATACTGCACACGCTGCTGTCTCTGAAGATCACCATTTCCCAGGTTCTGCAAACTGGCTACCAGCATAGTCTGGTATTGCTGATTATGGTTATTACCCAAAATTGCTGGATCCAGCTTCTGTTGCATCCATGAAAATGTGTTTGCAGCTTGAAAATTCAGACTCTGTAGACCCTGTTCTCCACTTCCACCACTTAGCCAAATCAAGCCATTAGCTGCATCACCTGTGTTATCTGCAAAAGGACAATAAGTTGAGGGAAAAACAAACTAGAATACTAGAAATAGAACTGGTAAACCTTGCGGTGGAAATAATTCCAAGTTTTAATTGTTTTATTGGGACATATAGTGTTATGAGTTTTCAGAAAGTTTTAATCTATTACAATTTGGTATGTAGTTTTCTTAGGATATAGCCCTGAAGTACCAGAAAGATGTCGCTAACTACGTTGTTGTAACATAGTTATTGATTGATTTTGGCTATTCATGGACTTGACTCCTAGTATCGTTCTCCAAAGCTTCTAAATCTTTTCTTCTTTCTTTCCCCTTACCCTAAATTCTTGTTGTTTCAGACTATCCTACATCTGGAAGGTAGTGGATGAATTGACAAAGTCAAAATGATGGTTGACTGTAGCCATATCAAGGGCCAAGACGTCGTAGAAGAATCAAGATACAGGAAAAGGAAAGAAATGTTAATAGATGTTCCATTATGCCTTGATTTTTCTTTCCCAAAGAAAACTACTAATTGCACCATCAAAGGAAATTTTGTGATATCCAACAGCAAATGAATTGGTATTGGTACAAGACAGGACTTTCGAGTAAGAAGAGGAAAGGAAACATGCAATTGCCGAAACTATTTCGAACTATATTTCAAAATTAAAATTATTTTCACTCCAAATTATATAATTAGTTGGAAAGAATGTTAAAAATGAAAAAGTTAAACAAAAAGATTTATTTAATTAGAATACAATATCATTCTATGGCAAAGTTTTGAGGGTAGAATCAAACAATACAGTTCATAAACCTACTCACATAAAACTAAAAAAACGAGAACATTGAAGTTTCTTCAAAAATCCTTCTTGTTTAGTTGAAGCTATCAAAATTCAATTCCTTAAAATAGGCAATCTTTATATCTATTAATATTTATATCACACATCACACTGTAAGACAGGTTTGAAAGATTGATAACTAGATCTTGCATAAATTCATGCGAAAGAATTCTTTTTAAGTGTGCCATCAAAATATAATATAGCATGGGAAACAGGGTAATTTCTCTCTGAATAAAAACACTTGATATCCATCTACTTTTAGTGTTTTATAGTTTTCTTCCCTCGCTTATTATAAGCTACTTCTAAACGAGTTTATTCTAATTGTGTAGTTCAAATTAAGGAAGAAATTATCCAAGCAACTTATTATTTGGAGATTTCAAGTTTGATTCATACTCCCCTCTTGTTTATAATTAATTAATGTACTAAATTTAAACAAAAATTTACAGAATTTAAACAAAAATGTAGGTCCGCTCAGTCAGCCAGTTAATGTCATTTGTACTTCTAGGATTGAAGTCTGAAACCCACCTATAGCAATCTCTTTTGCATGCAAGAAAATTGGCTAAACTGAACCTAGTCCTTCCCTGCTACGATTGAACCATCATGCTTAACAAGGCATGTATGGCCAGTTTCTTGATGTATCACAAAATGTTGACCCAGAAGGACATCTATCAACATGGAAAATGTTATGTACATCCTTAGATCTGCATCCCTATTATAATAACATGTGTGTTCTATTTTCTTCCAAGTTATAACATCCTTAAACCTTTGTATAACTGGTTAAACATCAGTTTTAGGCAAGATAATGTATCCAACCAGTTAGCCTGAGGGAAAGACATGAAACAGATTTATGAAAGATCAAGGCATAAATACCAAGTAAGGATGAAGATCCAGGATGCCAAGGTCGCTTCAATCTTAGAGGGAAAAGAGAGGGGTACATTGGAAAAGTTGTTAGTGGCTCGATTTCCCATAATGATACCCTTGGCTGCCTCTCGCCTGCAGTTGACTCATCCCAACCAACCTATAGAAGAAGATAAACCAAATAAGTGCTAAAGGAAAATAATAAAGAATAAACATACAAGGCATCCTCACGACTGGACTTGCAAGTTGTGAGTAGACACATTATACCACTGGCAACAGTGTTTAAGAACTACAGCCTCAATCTTCCTCATAGAAAGGTGAAATATAACAGTGACACAAAAAGACTCGTCATATGACATATATACACATAAGAGTGAGTTGGAGTCACCAAAAAACTTCTGATTGTGATTTTATTGTTCTAGCACAATATTGGAGAAAAATAACTTCATGCATGTAAAATTAATCTAGATTAGCATTTCCAACAGAATTACTGAACATTCAAACAATATTGGAAACCTTGAAGTTCAATCTAAAGTTGTATCCATCAAACAGGCATGAAAGAAAATTATGAATAGGGAAGATCAACTACTTTCAAGCAGCTGCGGAAAGTTAGCATGGAATGAAGAACTATTTTGTAAGACAATAGATAAACAATTAATGAACATAACATCGTGTACAGAACATTATAAGCTGCACCTAAAAGAACAACCACATAACCTAATTCCAAGACTTCACAAAAAAGAATTCAATAAGATAAAAAAAAATTGTGTATACTAGATGGTTGATATACATTTCCCATGAAATTAATTGGCAAAAGAGTAAGTGAAAATGAATGAACAAGTTCAACTATAACCTTTCCTTCTTGAAAATCGAAATATTTGTACATATGCAGCACAAGGTATACACCTTGGAACACAGCGGAGGAATTTCTGGCTATTGGTAAAAATGGAGATAGTAATTCAGTATGCTAATGGTACGTGACAATCTGAAATGTATGGATGCAGCCTGAAATGGGAATTCGGGCAACGCACAGGATCCAAATCATTTATGCCAGTAATTGTACCCATATGAGCTTGTTCATTCATTTTCTCCTACTCTTTTGCCAATTAATTTCATAGGAAATGTATATCAACCATCTAGTATAACATTTGTACAAATGCAGCACAAGGCATACACCTTGGACCACATCAGAGCAATTTCTGGCTATTGGTAAAAATGGAGATAATAATTCAGTATGCTAATGGTACATGACAATCTGAAAGGTATGGATGCAGCCTAATCACCTTGACAGATCTCCAATGGGAATTTGGCCAACGCTCAAGATCCAAATCATTTATGTCAGTTATTGTACCCATATACCTGTTAAATACAAGCTCATCAAACTGCAGATGTTCATATGACATAAAGACTCAACAATATAAACAGTAGCATTTGTCAACAAAATGGTCATGGATGCCTGAGCATTTAAGGCGCCATTTGTGTGATGCTATTGTAATCAATACAAATTTACCACCCAAACAACAAACAATACAATGTAAAATTAACCAGAATGTATACAGCTGAGAATATAAATAGATAGAAGCTATGTTACCTATGAATTAAACTGCACTGAAAAATTATGAACCTCGTATAAATTTCATTTAACTGTCAATGAAAAGAAAATGGTTTCTGCGTATTATACATTCAGCTCCAAACATTTTACTTTAACCATACAAAATCAGAATGAATTAAGACATCAGGGTCATATGTTAGACACACACACACACACACACATATATAATGGGCATACTGAAGAATTAGTCAAATGTTTTCCATAAATTAGATTCAAAGATATGGGAGATATTATCATCATTTTCTACTAGCAACAATTATAATACCTACGCACACTTGATTCTTCGGTCTCAAAAAGCATCCGGAAGCGCATCCCAATCGATACATGTGTATGAAATACTGCTTTAACATATTTTGAGAGTGGTATAACAAACTCCGATGGACTAGCCCTGACAAGGATACAAATGTTAAATATGGAGAGTAGATCAATCAAACACAACAATAAAGAAACCTGCAAGCACCTCTTGCACCTTGGGTTATAAAAGACAGTGAAGCAGCTATTAGTTGCTGCAGCATGGGCTGCAGCAGCAAGCAATCCAATGTGCATGCTATCACTGGATAGCACAGATGATGGCATCACAGTTTGCGGTCGAGTGGCTCGACGAATCCCTAGGAGGAGTTGATTTTTCTCATTCCTATTTTAAATATTAAAATGGTAAGTTGCATCAAGCCATACATTGAGTTAAATTACTAAGAAGTTCATTTACCAGATAAAAAGGACAGAATCTCCAGCTACAAGCCTTTTGGCACTGACAAATACACTCCAACCTGTTGTGAGTAGATGGCGCTTAGGCTGGCCTGCAATTAAGGAGGGAATAGACATATCCCAATCTTGTGTCAAAAATCAGTTATCAGAATTTAGGCCATTCGGAAGTAATTATTACATAACCTCATTACCGGTAATTAGAATGGGAATAAACCATTTCAGATTGCTACCTGACATAACTTCCACTCTGCTACAGAATACAGAAAATTATATAAAAGGATGCAGCAACTCTAAATTTACTATTGACGGGGAGCGATGATCAACAGCCAAACACCGAAAACACATTCTGATATCTGAACTTCTCAATTTATGAGTCATACATGAGGGAACATTAAAGCTAAATTCCCACAAAATTCTATAAGCGATGTGGCCAAAATGGTTTTAACCTTAGACATTGAGCATCCAACGTATGGATAAGACAGTCATAACTCAGAGTTCAACATAATCTTCAATGTTTTTACAACCTCCATCCCACCTTTTATGATTATCGAATAAAATAAGACCAACTATTTTCACACAGCAATAGGTGCCTTTAGCAAAAACCAAAATAAGGATCAAATTGATCTTAAGCAAGAAATAGATCCTACAATCTGCACACTAAATATATGTACTGCTCAATGGTTCTCAACTTTGTTTTCTTTTGTAGAAATGATGTCCTAAGTAGGTCAGTATAGTGAGCAACCATTTTAACTAGCCAAACTCTCTCTTTTCCAACAGATAAAACAAAAATTTCAAGAAAGCTACTTAAACATACATAAATTAAACTCTCTCATATGAATCCTTCCAACAGATAAAACAAAACTTCGAAAAAGCTACTTAAACATTCATAAATTAAACTCTCTCATACGAATCCTTCTCCCTCTTCTCCTCTATATTCTCTCTGCTTAACTTCCTGAAACCCTCACAGGTAGTGTAGCAAAAGTTGGACCCACTACAATACATATAACAAGACTGTAATGGATGCCACTTGAACATAAATTCATGATTGTCTTTGTTTCATTTCAATGATCATTTTATCTTTCTCTCTTCCAAGATATTTTATATTCTTAGATATGCAACCTTCTCCCTCTTGTCATCTCTCTTCTTGCTGCCTATCTTCCTCAAAAACTCATAATGATGTAGCAAAACATTGGATCAATGACATTTCATCCTTAACACCTAAACAATAAAGAAATAAGCACCATAAATATGGAAGTATCTTTTAGAAAGTAAAATTTCACAAGAACTGGAAAGTTACATATTAGGGAGGTTAATAACATTAGCCAAACTTGCAGAAACTCAAAAACATGGGAATCTCTGTTGCAAGAGACCATAAAGGCAGCTCACAAAGTTCCAAGCCAATTAAGTAGTGTACATCTAGCCCATGTTTAAAAGATTACACTAGGCACATTATTATTCTCTACCAGTGTTCTTCAGTTGAAATAAGAAAATCATGAACAGCTGATACAGCACAAGTCTAGTCTCAGGAATGAAAGTCCTCCTAAATGAGACATTCAAGGGATGTAAATAATCATAACCTGTAATATGCACACAGGTGCAAGCTGCAGAAACAAGTACTAACAACCATATAAAACCAATGCATGGACCAACATAAAGCTTAGTTGTACATGACTAGCACATTGATTGGACATAATAATGCCTACTCATAAATTGTTTTTGTTTACTTGCACACTCAGTGTAAAGAAACAAACCAAATGTAGTTAAATGCAAGTTACCAGCAGAATTTCATTACCAATCACCATACCATGAAAACAGATAGACCAACTACTCTACAACAAATCATGGGAGATGGCTTTGCAATCTTTATCTGACTAAAAATACAACAGATTTAGAGGTAGATGTTTTCTTCACCTATGGATGTTGCTGGCAGGAAGAATTAATCAACGATAATCAAGTTCTTGTCCAGAGCACATAAGAGTTCTTAGACCCAGTTTATCAGAAGGTTCAGTTAAGAAACATATATGATCCAAACAAATGACCAAAAGAGCCACTTCAAATTGGGAGTTGAAATGAAAGAATTATGTTCTATCAAAATACTTGATACATATAAACAAAAATAATTGGCCAACTGCCATATTCACAGAAATAGAGTAGAAAAATGATAAGATTGCAGATGGACACATAAAATAAGGTTATTGACACTTATAACTAACTATACAGCATTCCTACAACATAAAAACTCAAATCTTAATGATATTTTTCAGAGTCAAGGAAAGTTATGGTTTATACCTCGAAAAATATGCCTAAACTTCCATTCAACATCGTGAAGATCCCTGGCAATAAGTTCCTGGGCTGGTGGTTGTAGTGTAAAATCCTGCCAAATGAAGAAATAGTAAGAGAAGTGAAAATGATACTTACCAACATTATCAACTAACTATGTCAAGGAACAGATAGCCAAGAAAATGACTACCAGTGGGGGAAAGACTTTCTCAGCAGCCCGACGAGGGACAGAGAAGCCTCCATGAGTACTGGTATCACTAGCTGTCAGTGTCTTACAAAAGTAATTTGTAGGCTGCTTGCTTGGAATTCCCAGCTCCATGGGAATGATGGTTTCTTTCTGCTCCTCCTGTAAGTGCAATAAACCAAATTAGAATAAGGTAAACACAAATGATAAACGTTATTAGATAATAACATTACACCACCGGTGTCAAAGGCTGTAAAGTCATTTGGGCATACACTTCATCTGTTTCAACATCTGCCTGAAACTCCAAATAGGGGTTAATACTTACACGATCACAACCAATCTAATAGAAACAAGATATAAGTGCACATAGTGTGGATTGTCAGACAACAAAAAATTTATCCTGCAAGAACGAGATGTGACTTGTAACTTTAAAATAAACAAATAAAAGCAAACCCCACATGCATGGTGACATTATGGAGTTGGCATATCAACTGGGGAGGCAAGCTTGGGTAATTGGGTATGTGACCATCAACTTTTTTGTTAGTGGTAGCAGCAACCTATGCAGAAAAAAGGCCATTATTTCTTCAAATTCGGGAGAACATTTTCAGAAGTAACCATTGAGAAAAATTTGTGATCACGAAAAGAAAACCTGCTCACTGTGACCCTGTGGGAAGTAGACCACTGGGCTTCCAACAGTTGGTAGGGACACCAATGGACCAGCGCAGGCATGCCACAGCTCTGAGTTCAAGCATTTGTTTTCTCCTACTCATAACAAAAGACAAGGAAAAGGAAACCAATAGACTCAATTCCAAATTAAACATGCGAGGAATAAGCTTTAGATCACCAAAAATCAAGTTAAAAGCGGAAACTGAGAAACAAAAGTAATTATAAAACATACCTTCAGGACCCTGCTGACCCATCCTTGGTGATGATGTTGAGTGCTTCATCTCCCACCTCGTTTTAATTGAATTCGACCTTTTAATATTACAGAAAACTTACATACAACTTCTACACTTACTCTCGGGAATATTAGACACCCCTAAATCAATATTCTTCCAAGTTTAGAAAACTACACAGATATTCTGCTACCAAAATCCTCCACTGCCAAACATATTACAGAAAAAAGAAAAAAAGAAACACAACTTTAAATGCACATGTCTGCTTACGCTGAAGAAAAAGTAAAGAAAAGCAAAACTCATACTAAACCCAAGTTCATAGACATGTTAGAAAGAAAAGCAAAAGAAAGAGAGTGAGAAATCGCCATGAAATACAGCTATTAAAATGTCTGAAGAGCAAAACAGTTGGAGATGAGAGATTTCTCTCACCAAACTAACTTTACTAGAGAGAGTTATAGGAAAAGCAGACCAAGCTGGACCTGGAAGCAGTGGCAGTAGTACCCACAAGCCAGTGAGAGTGTATGTGTGAGAGAGAGAGGGAGGGGTATGGCAAGAATTGAATCCCCACCGCAAACGGATCCGTACAGGATGATCTTGTCCGTTCATCTTTTGACTGATATGACAACAAGCATGTGCCACCATCCTTCACTTGTCCTTATCAGAGTACGGATTTCTCTTTTTATATTATTACGGTTAGAAGATACGTACATGATTTATTTAATTTTTAAAGAATTCTTTTGTAAATTAGAAAGCTTATAAATAAATAGAAGTTATGTACATCTAGAGATTATTCAAGCTGCAATCTCTGATCTAAATCGGAAACCCGACCTAAATTTTAAAGAAGTTTTTTGTATTTTATTAAATTGATAAATGTTTTAACCAAAACTCTCCAACTAATTCTAAATACTAATTTATTTAGTATTAAAATTAAACATAATATGATCATTGCTTATTATTACTACAAATTTAGTTATGCATAGTTAAGTTGTATTTTCTTATTTGTTTGATGCATATTAGAAGTTGCTGATAAGAATTTTCTCTTTAAATATTTTATATGTTTCTTATAAGACTTGGTCATTGGAATTTCCTATACTCCTAAAAATTCTTAAGTTTCTTTCACTTCATATCGAGTACATCGCATTGCCATAAGCCACAATGTATATGGATTGATCTGCTTCTTAATTGCTTTTTATGTTCTTAAGCTTGTCAAAGTCATCAACATAATTTAATCTTACGGAATGTAAATTGCATAGCTCTAATATTACTTTCTAAGTTTTGAATAAGAATTCACATTTGAAGAAGATGTGTTGAGGTTTCTTGCTCTTTCTTATAAAGGTAGCACATTTGGTTAGTACTGAGAAAGTTTAGTGATAGGTTTGATTTATAACGTGTTTATAGGTTGTAGAAAGTTTTTGTAGGTGTTTTATTTGGTGCTAAACATCTTATTAGGACTTAGATTATATCATTTTCAGTGTTTTTTTGTATGTTTTGTTTGATTAGGGCAAAAATTTGGATTTAATGTATGTTTTAAGGGATATTTAATGTGTTTTGATGATGAGTGAAGGAAAGAAAATTGAAGGAAAATATAAGAAAAAGCTAGAGAAGGAGATGGGTCACAATTGTGCAGGATCAATGTTGAAGCAGTTGGCACGATCACGACAGAAAATGCATTTAGATGATTGCACAATTATGCAAGAGAGTTTGTTTAGGTATGAGATTTTTATATTTTGAATTATTCATGGCTATTTTTGGAACAAAAATAAGTATGGAAACCCTTAAAATAGCCTTAGGAGGATTAAGAAGTAAAAAAGGCAACGAAAAACACAACAAGAGATGATTGGAACATCTAAAGAAGAGATTGAGGGAGGCAAAATTTCAGAAGAACAAAATTGTAAAATGTCCAGTTCAAGGACAAGAACAAGAGAAATCCAAGATTCAAACTTCTATTTTTCTCTTTTATTTCCTTGTTATTGAATGTTGGTTATGATTAATTTTGGATATATTTTGGTTGTGGATTGCTAAATTTATTTTAGGTATTACTTTTGAATTGTTTCATTTAACTTTTACCTTATTGATTTAATAGAAATATACTTTATGGTGTTTATTGTTTTAATCTTCAATTTGAATCAAGAGATTAGGTTGAAAATTTTATGATGTGTTGTGCAACAAGATTTGGTATTATAATAGACCTATAAATATCAAAGTAATAGGAAATTGAAGAGAGATCCTAGTTATTTATTAGTTAGCTACAGGATTGCTTCAAATCTAATTGGATAATTAGGAAGAGTTTTGATTGATAAAGAGGTCATAATTTAATTCTTATCTATTTAAAATGAGATTACTTGGTTAGATCTTAAGAGAGGCTAATTGTAACTATTGGATATCTGGGGTCAAGTATTATTAAATCAAGAAGGTAAGGTGAAACAAAATAAGGATAGAAGTAATTCCTAAGTTGTTGTCCTTGATTATTCACAATTATATTGTTTTTTATTTGTTTAATCACTAATTTTTCTTTTCTTTACTTTGTTTTATACCCATTTTTATTTTGTTGTTTACCTTGAACAAAGTATACAAAAATTGTTAGGTGATAATTCAATCCTCATGGGAAAGATATTGTTTATACTATAAAGATACGGCCAAATTTGTAACACCCCCCACTACCATAAAGTACGAACCGGAACATCCTGAGGACATTCCAATACATAACCTATGATAGTGGTGTGCTAAAGTACGAACCGGAACATCCTGAGGACATTCCAATACATAACCTATGATAGTGGTGTGCTACGTTCAATCACAACATTCACTTAACATGGCATCATCATTCATTATTTTCTTATAAGACATCATAATGAAAAACACCATATTTAAAAACCCAAAATTTTCCTTTCATTTCATAAAACCAAATATTTACATTGATAGTTTTTAATATCGTCCAAATATGAACCTTATCATATCCTAATACAAAATACACTACATGAGAGAGGAAATACACAAAAGATCTATCTAATCTTCCAATCTCAGCTGACCGACCTTTCTGCCATTTCTTCTTTTTCCCCAAAAGTATAAGACGATACTTCTTGTAGCATCTCTTAGTAGCTAAAGTTGTTTCTCGGTCTTGAAAAATCAACGTTTCAATTTTGGTAAGTTTTACGAACTCAATAAAGTAACCATCATCGATGACTCACTCAATTCATGTAACACATCACACATATAACATATACTTCACATCTTTGCATCTTGCATAAATTATCACATATCACATTCTCACTTAAGGGTAAGTCAATTTTGCATTTCAAACAATAAAACATACTTATTAAAATGTATATGAAATGCTCATGTAACTTTTTTTCCAATTATTACATTGTTGTAAATGAGTGCCTAAATTGTCTCGTATCTATTGTAGATACTAGGCTCATTTATACTATCCCTTATCTGTTAGGGATCTAGGGCTCATTTTACATAGTGAGCCTTTGGTTCTTAATTACATTTGGAGCTTTAAGCTCATTTTCGGTAGCTACTCAGATCACAACTCTCATTATCTAATCATGCATTTATGTATGGAACGTATCTCTCAAAATTAATCAATCATGTTAAGAAGCATTTAGTTTATCATGTTCACATATAAGTAACACTTCAATATCACATTCATGCATCAAGTCTTGGATCTTTATTGTCTGGCATCAACATAATCAAATCACATTCATATCATCATTCAAAACATATT
>JAOQMP010000007.1:3527504-3545192 GCA_027563575.1 Erythroxylum pedicellare
AAGCCCTTATATACATCAACTTTTCCAATTTAGCTTTCTAAGTGTCTGATAAGTCTATAAATCATGTATAATCACCTATAAAGCATTAGAACACATTTAACTTTACCAACATGGTCATATCCATCCAATGGACTCGGTTTTACACACTTAAAAGCTCATATGTCAGAAATGTCCAAGATTCTTCGTACCGATGAACTCTAAGTTCAAGTAAGGGCAGATAACATTATATATCACTGGCATATGCACCAAAAGGATTCAAATACATCTTTGAACTCATATACAACCATTTATATATCAATATACAGTAGTATCTCCAAATACAAAACAACACAAAAGGGTTCAAAAAGTCCGGTGTTACAATCTCCATAGTGTTCCTTAGATCTCATAATCAAATTATACAGGGTCTTTATGACGAGGTCTTATCACTACTATAAACAAGCACTAACAAACATAAAAATAAAAAAATTGTAAAAACCAAAACATCCTTAATCACACTATCTGGATAAGCTTTAATACATTCAACCAATTATATAATAACACTAGTTTCTTTCAATGGGCCTAAAATTAAAGAAACATACATAATATGAGGCATAATATTAATTGATGCTCCTAAATCTAATATTGCATGTTTAATCTTAGTATTACCAATTTTACAAGGAATGGTAAACATGTCTGAGGCCTTACATTTAGGAGGTATTTTCATTTTAAAGATCATAGAAACATTATCATCCATCTTAATCATTTCATTACCTCTCAGCTTCTACTTGTTAGTACATAATTTCTTAAGGAATTTTGCATACCTCAACACTTTCTTGATCACATCTAAAAGTTGTATATTTACCTCAACCTTCTGAAAAGTCTCCTAGATCTCCTTATCCTTGTCCTCCTTGTTTGACTTTGCTAACCTAATAGGGAAAGGTAAAGGGTTAGTCTTAACAACAATTGGGAATTTAGCATTTACCTTTTAGCTAGATGAGATATCTCTTTATCCTTTAAGATCCTTCTGAATTTTTTTCTCACTAGCCATCATTTGCGAAGTCCTCTCATGATCCTCAAGCTTCCTACCACTCCTTAAGGTAACTTCACTAACATTTTCATATTTATCTCAAGTTGTAATGGAATTTTCCTCCTCTTTGGGCTTCTAAATGGTTGATAATCACTACCATCTGGCTCATCTGGTTCTTCAAATTCTAGATGCTAGTCTTAGTCTCTCAGAATTGAGATCTTATCTCCTACTGAAATTGCTTTATGTCTTATTGGAATTGTAAACTGTTAGTAGTAAAATACTTAACTAGATATTCCAGTAATGTACCTAATGTAAAAGTATTGGATAAGGAGTTATTCCATGATATTATGACGAAGGAAACTAGCACAAAATTTCTTCAAGCATTCTCAATACTTGCAAAGGGATTTTGCATGATATTGCTTTATCTTGTAATTTTCTTTCTTTATGCTGGCTATCTTTAATTCTGAAAAATACTTCTCTGAAAACAAACTCTTAATTTTGATCCATGTGCTCACACTCTCTACTTACAAATTAAATAGCTAGTATTTTTCTTCATTCTTTAGTGAAAATGGGAGGACTCTTAATATAATTTGCTCTTTCATCACCCTTAGAGGTTTTATACTAAAACAAACCACATTGAGCTACTTAAGATGCTTGTGAGTAGCCTTATTTATAAAACCATGAAATTTAGGCAAAATATGGAACTCAAAAGTAATATGTTCAATAAAAATTGGAAAAGTGATGCATAAAATGCTTTAGGTCTAGTTTTAGGCAATCAACTCTCTTAGGGTTCTTGTATTAGCTATAATTTCTTCCAAATTTATTCTTTTCTCTATTCCTAAAGTTGCTCTATTTTTCCTACGCAAGCTCCATAGTGTTCTTTAGTTCTTGGAATCAAATTGTATAGGGTCTTGATGATGAGGTGTTATCACTACTATACATGAACACTAACAAACATAAAAAGACCAACAAACAATTGTAAAAACCAAAACAACTCTTCTAGCATCCTAGAGAACTCTTTAAGGTTCTGTGAAAACAATGACTATATGTAAACCTTAAAATATGTTACTTCTTCATAAATATTTTCATTTTCTTGCGTTATATCATTTCTCACAAGGGAACTAGTATCAAATTGAGCAAATTGAAAGTAATTATGAATTGGCCTATGCCTAGATCTCTTTAAAAGGTTTGAAGAATAACATCATTTTATTAGTGATTCATGACATAATTTAGCACTTTTTTGCCCCTATTAATAAGTGTTTGAATGGAAGAGTATTTAAGTAGAATGATGTAACTCAAAAGAGTTTTAAGTTACTAAAGAAGATGATGGAAACATCGATTCTTGCCTTACAAAACTTCGAGAAAGTGTTTAAAGTTTTTGTAATGCTTCAAACGCGGGGATTAGAGTTTACCTCTCTTAAGAAGGCAAAATTAATTGCCTAATTCAATAAAAAAGTTGAAAGGATCACGAAGAAATTATTAATCTTATGATAAAGTGTTCTATACTATTTCATTTCGAAGGTGTTTGTTCTCTTTTGAGACTAGGAGTTCTTGAAATATATCAATGTCCAATATAAGCTCAATAATTGCCATGTAAGGGGGTGGAGTTCTTTTAAGCCTATAATTTATTATCAAACATAAAAATGACTTTACTAATTGCAATGCGAATCACTTTTTTAAAATAATCATTTATGCATTCCTCAGTGTCCTTTACAAAAGACAATCATTAAGGAAACATATAGTGGTGGGCATGAAGGCCATTTTAGGCAAGAGAAGACTCTTTCTCTCAATAAGGTGAATTTTACTAGCTAAACTATCATTTGAAATATTTTGGGATTTGTGAAACATTTTTAATAATGTCATACAACTAAGGGTATGCCCAAAATACAAGTTATTCACATTAGTTCCCATTCCTATTGCAATATAGGAAGATGCAAGATTGATTTCTTGGTGAGCTTACCAAGGAATTAATGGAACAAAGATTCAAATATGCAGGTAGTTGATAGATTTTCAAAGAAGGTACATTTTGTTATATGTCTCAAGATATTAGAGGAATCTCATGTAGTGTATCTTTATCTTAAAAGGATTTTCAAACTTTATGTATTCTGAGGAGCATTAAATCAAATTGTGATTTGAAATTTTTGAATCACTTTTGGAGAACTCTTTAGAGGAAGCTCAAAACTACTCTTTAAGTCAGTTCCTCATAATATCCATTAATTGATGGTTAAATGAGATTATTAATTGAAGTATGGTAATTTTATTAAGATATTTGGTAAAAGAGCATATTAGATGATAGGATTTTTAACTACCCTAAATTGAGTTTGCCTATAATTGGTTTCTAAGCAAAACCATAGGTAATAGTATATTTAAAGTCATATATGATTTAAATCCTATCATCCCAATAGATTTAGCTCCTATTCCATTTAAATTCTCTTTCAATTATGATGTTGAAAAAAAGATGAAAAAGATTTAAGGTTTGCATGACAAGGTTTATAAGAAGATTCTTTAATAAAGTGAGAAGCACAATAAATAAGTCCACAAGTTTTAAAGGTATACAAGCTTCAAGGAGGGGGATTTGTTCTAAATTTATCTCCATAAGGAATGATTTCCACTAAGTTATTTCGAAAGGCTTAAATTGAGGGTTAATAGTCCTTTTTGAATTTTGGGAAAAGTTGGTGAAAATGCATACAAGATTGCTTACTTAGGAGACTATGAAGTTTAGACAAACTTTAACATCTTTGACTTATCACCATACATCATGAAAATGAAAAGTCTGAGTTGAAGACAATCCTTTTCCAACTGAGAGAGAATTATAAAGAATACTAGAAAGTACTAGTAAAAATTATAAAAAAGAGTTACAATTAAAGTCTAAAATTGAAGGGTCAATTAGGAGGATAATTTTATAAGCTTTAGAGAATTTAATATAGGCAAATCAACTATAACTATAGAAGGACATAAATTTATTTTCTAAAGTAATAAGCAACAAATTAATTGGAATTGTCTAGAATAAAGTACAACCATTTTTGTGTCATGTGTCTAATAGAACTGAGAATTTTGTATTCAAATTCATGAGACTTGTTTAAGGGAAATGACAGGTTTGTATTAGGCTAGTATCAATAAAGGTTTTGGTTATGGATGCAAGAAAGTTTTGAATTAATAAAATAATATCCTATTCCAACTTTAGATCGATATCTCTTGACATTAGGTATCATAGGTGGACTCTTAAGGTATATTCAGGTCATTTACTCGTTGCTACTGGGGGCTTGGTCCTGACTTTTGCTTATCACCCTACTTAAAAGCAATAGAATTTTTGACAACTTTGGTAACTATTGTAATGAGTGTATTCAAATCTTTCACAGTCCTCCTATAAAAGTTAGATAAAGTATAGAAACTTCTCATATCAATTTTAGCTGGTCATTTTATAATATCCTTAGCCCTCTTTTCATTTACCTTTTTCCCTTTGGATTTTATAATAAATCCAAAAAAAAACTACTTTATCCATGTAAAATGAATACTTCTTTAGATTAGCATATATTTTTTCTTTTCTTAAAACATTCAAAATAATTTTTACAAGATCAATATGCTCATCTGAAGTCTTATCATATATCATAATATCATCAAAATAAACAACAATAAATTTTTTAATAAAACTTTACAAAACATTGTTCATTAATATTTTAAAATTTTTAGGTGTCGTAGTCAATCCAAAAAGCACCATTAACCACTAATATAAATCATGTTATGCTTTAAAGGTTACTTTCCACTCATCACCTTCTTTCATCTTAATTTGATGATATCCATTTCATAAAAAAAAATTTAAAGCAAACATGATCTATGTAACTCATGAAGCATGTTATATAGTAGGAATTGGACGTTAATAATTTACCATTATTTTATTGACGACTCGACAACCAACACACATTTTTAACTACCCACCCTTTTTAGGAATAGGAAAGTCTATAATAATACATAAAGTCATGCTTTCTCTAATATAAAATTTTGACAAAAGCTTTTCAACTTGCCTTTAAAGCTCTTCATTCTCCTTCGAATTACTTTTACAGGCTAGTCGATTAGGAATGGTAGCACTGGTGGTAAATAGCCAGGATTGTCGTAAGGGAATATATCTTGAAATTCCTAAAAAAAAATACTAGGCAAGAAGATGTTATGATTGTTAGCATTAAAATAAGCATATTTTATAAAGTAAAATCCTAAGTTGGTTAGAATAATAAGCTCTCTTCATCTCACTCTCTTTAGTATACAAGTTTACTTGTGTCTTTATGTTTATGAAAAAGAGTACATATTCTTAACATGTCTTTTTGTGGCCTTTCTATCAAATTTCCAAGGTTTGTTTAAGATAACTTGGCTAGCAAGCATAAGCAATATATCACACATCACCTTGTCACAACCAATATATAAAAACACTATATTACACAACACCTCATCATAATATCTTACAATTAAGAATCAAACTAACACTTATTTAGTGAACCTCACCTTAGCACATTTGTTTAGCTATTGAAGCTTATATATCCAAGGATGCTTCATGGTATACAAGCTCAACTTTTAAACAAAGGGAGTGCTAGCTATATTTATGCAATTACCTATCAATTATTATGCTATATACCTTATTGTTAATGCGGTATCTTGTATGGAAAATTTTCTCTTATTTTTAACTAAAATCATCTTTTAGGACATGGAAATTTAGAGTACACCTAACCATAAGCACCTCTCCTCTATCAAATACACCTAACCATAAGCACCTCTCCTCTATCAAATACTTAACACCATAACCATCATAATATTTTAATGGCAATATATAATCCTCATCATTTTCACCTTCAACCTCAATCTTCCCATCACCTCTCATGATCATGGTCCTATTATTAGGAGGTTATGAAGCTATATTCTTGTTCCTAAATAATGAAAGCATTTAATATCATGATTACTAGTTTAAGTTTCAAATTTACCTTTCACTTTGTTAAGCATTTTCCTCCTTTAGATGGGTTAACTTTAGCTTTGGGAGTAGTCTTTTCATCTTTTTTCTAACTTGATTTTTATAAGGATAAAGCAAAATTTTGTTGTGAACAATTTTCCTTTCTTTTTAACTCCCTTTCCACCTTCAACCATTTAAAAATCTAACCATAATGGCTTATCAATCCTCCTTTACAATATTTAAAATCATGGTAATCTCAATCTTCTCACGGTATTCTTGAACACTCTTTACTCTTAAGTGAAGCGTAGCAATTTGGGAACAAATGTCGTAGTGATTAGGGACAAAATACCTATGTATAATGGCCTTCATATCCTCTCAATTTTCAATAGTCTTCTCATGGTTTATTCATTTATTTAACATAAACTAATCCTACCAAAAATAACATAGTTAGTAAACTCAATAACATCAAGTTTTATCTTCTTTTTTTAGTGTGATAGTGATAGTTAAAAATAATTTCCATATTTTTTCATACTCAAAGTAGACATCAGGGTCATTTCTTCTTTAAAAATGAAGGAATCTTCATTTTAACATTATCAACGTTGACATCTTAACTAGATTCCCTTCCACTAACTATATTTTTCCAATCACCGTGATAGGTGCTTAATTGATTATAAAATTATTCCATAAAATTTAGCAATTATTAACATGAAATTGCTTAAGGTACTCACTTTGACTCAAATGTGATTTTAACTACAATTCAGAAGTAAAGAATTTAAAGTGAGTCGAAAGATCTATATTTTGGCCATTTTCTAAAGAATAATTTTTACTTGTCTTCATGAAGCAAGAAGAAAAAATTAAAAGACAAAAAGATGGAAACACAAAGAAGAAGAACGTGGGCTACATGGATTTTGCATGGATTTGCTTAGTATTAATTTAATTAATGGACAATCATGCTCACAGCTACAATAGGTGGATAAAGGAAAATATCAAAATAATAGCAAATTAAGGACCAAAACGCAACACAACTAAGGAAGGAGCAAATAGTAACTATGAAGCAAAATGACACAGCGCTGTCTAGGAGGACAATAGTGAAACGACGTCTGTGTTTCATACAAATGACATCTATGAAACGCAGACATTTTCAAGACGTGGGATGCATTTTAAATGAAAATGCACAATAACAAAGAGGAGGTATACAGGAGAAGTTGACCAAAAAACAAATCACTAAATATGATAGAATAATAGGGATAGGTTAGGCAGAAAAAAGGGAGGTGCTATAGGTGTTTCAGTGGGACATGTTCAAAAGGGCAAAGCTATGATCAATTGGAGACCCAACGTCGATTCGAAGGTGACATTGACACCGACGATTCGGCTTAAGTGTATTTTATTATTTTTTGTTGTTTCTTTCTCTCATTAGAAATTGATTGTGTTATCCTATGTTAATTGATTTAGGTTTTGAGTATAGGTAATCAAATTTTTGTTATTATTTCGTTATTTATGTAAGAACCCATTGGTTGTTGTGAAAAGATGATTTTAATACATTCATTGAATCGTTTATTTATAAACCTATTGCTAGAATTTTGATATAATTTGTAATTGTTATGTTAAAATTCATGTGTAGTGACTAATGATTTGTAATCATTAAGAATAACATGTCTTAATTTAATTGACACATCGTATGTGGTTGTTGCCTTGATTAATCGATTTTTCTAATTCATAATGCTACTACCTAAATAAATTTAGAGATCGTATCCTAGGTTATTCGGTAGTTAGCTTTAATTAACGATTATATCTTGATTAAACATTACCTAAAGGAAAACTCAGGTTAATTATTAGCTCACAATTAATAGTTGCTAGGAGATGTTTAAGAACAACAAATCTATGAAATATGATTAGGGTGTAGGCCAAGATTGAACCAAAAAATTGGGTCCCTACTGAATTCCCCACTTTTATCATTTTTCACATGTTTTCTTTTATTTATTTTTATTAGTTTAGTTTCACTTTATTTTCTAAATCCAAAATCCCCCGGTTAAACCTAAGCACTAGTTACTTTCATTTTGGAACTTGAGACACACTCTCTGTGGGATCGACTTAGACTCACCACTGTTATAGTAGTAGGTCCAGTTATTTTATTTTGAATAGCATTAAGACGTGTTGTCAATTTTGTCATCATTGATAGGGAGTACGGTATTTTAGTTTTTTTTGTGATTTTAATTGGTGTTTTAGTACATATTTGTTTTTAATTAGTTCCTTTTTAGTTATTTCTTGATCTTTTCACTTTTTGTTTGGTTTTTGAGTGACAAAAAGAATCTGACATGGATATAAGTAATTTCTTTTATAACTCTTATTCTCAATCCTATAACCAAGGTTGGACTGATCAACCTAACTTTGATTATAGATGGGATAACCATCAAAATTACTTCTATGATAGTTTGCAGGACACACAACAAATCTCATGTGGACCAGAAGCTTCTTTTTACAACTTTGGTACATCTTTGGAAGAATTGAAGAATGTTATAATTGCTAACAATCTCCAATTTCAGCAGAGCCTACAACAGCAGTTGCAGCAGGAAATGAGGCATATAATGTTTAGAAACCAAATTGTGGAAAGCCAAATGGGTGATATGGAAGCAAGGATCAACTACCTAAAATCACAAATGGAAGAGGAGCAGCCATATCAACCTGAGGTATACCCAATGTACGTTAGTGCGAAAACCTTACAAAGTGATGAGGAGCTTGAGAATTTTGAGACTAATACTCAGGGAATTGCATGTGAAGAAGAAGTTGAGGAGGAGCTAGAACTAGAAAAAGACATATCATTCATCTCGGAGATAAGTAATGAGTTCATTATTATTTTTTAGACTAACTCTTCACCTTTACATAGCTAAATTTTAGGAATTAAATGAGGAAGAAAAAGGTGAAGAGACATTTGAGATCATTCCGGAGAGCATGGACTAAGTCAAGATTGAAAGTCAGAGGATAGGGAAGATGTTGAATATGACAGATCATTAACTGAGACTCTATTAGGAAGAACCTCACGTGGAGGAGCCACATATGAGACCTAAAGATCATAATTTTGTCACGTCAGGAGGAAACATGGAGTCGAGTCAGCGACCCTAAACAAAGGTGCTTCTTGGGAGGCAACCCAAGGAAAGTAAATTTCTTTTCTTTACATTTTTGCTTTTATATACACGTGTGTTCTTTGTTGGTTTGTTTCTTGCTTGTTTTAAGTTTTCAATCAAAATAAGAGAAAGAATAAAACAAATAAAACAATCATTTTCTCTTTTCTGTTGATTCTAGGATTACATAGTCATGAATAAAGTGTGAATTGACTAGAGAATTTCATATTTGACCAACACATTCATATCAGTCTCATTATCTTTTGATAATGTGTGACCTTCATAACATGTACATCTTGATTTTTCCTTGAATTTCTATTTGAGACCACATTTTTATTACATGCATTAACATGGATATGATTAGCCGTTCTTTTCTTTTTCGAACTACATTAGCCAAATAGCCTATCCATTATATGATTTTCCTTTTTGATAAGCCCCCTTTAAATTTATTTGCCTTTTCTTTATGTATTAGCCACATTACATGCTTTAAACCTAACCAAATGGCCTTCCTAAGCCTTAAAGCTAGTGGAACTTTTATTGATTGTTGAGTTTATGGATATGAAAAAGTGTAAGTGTGGGGGTATGCATATATATGGGTTGGTTATAATATTGAGATGTTATTTTATGCCTTATCATTGAAATTCATGTGTTGATGTAGTTTATTTTAATTTTTATAAGGAAAAGAAAGAAAGAAAAGAGAAAAGAAAAAAATAGAAAAAGAAAAAAGAAAAAGAAAAAAAGGAGAAAAATAAATGTATTAAGGAGGAATTGCAAATGTGTTGAAAAGTTATTTATGATTAATGCATCCTCCTAAACTTGTAATGAATGTGTTATTGGAGTATGTTGAATATTAGGTAGACGTTGGCTTGGAAGTTTAACTCTTTTATGGTTTCAATGTGTTGTCATCAATTGTATGAGTGACTCCTTTGAATTGGTATATATTTCATGTGGTTTGTGTAAATGTTGCATTCGTAATAGTTGACGGTACTTAGTTTTTGATGAGTATTAACTTGTACGCTTAGTGGTATAATTGAGTGTTACTTTTGTTTCACTAGCTTTGATGGTTTTCATGCTACTTAACCTAAATATATCTTACCTTACCTTACCTACATTACAACCTTGAAAAGTCCTTTGATTCATGATTTTGCATGTGAATATTAGTGGTGGAGAAATGAAATGATATGCAAAGTTGTGGATTGTCATGGTCATGAATGGTGTTGAGTGTACCCATGAATATATTCCAGTTAAACACATTTTCCGAGTCTAACGTTAGATTGCTCAGTTTTTGAAGATATTGAATGTTAATAGATCATGAGTAAAAGCTTTGAATGTTGAGTTTTTGCTTAGGGTTTGAAAGTCATTCACCTTTACTTATGGCTATCTATTCTTAAGAAATGTGGAAAATGAGTTAAAGTTGTGGTTTGTGATTTTGATTTTGACGATTTGTCCGAGGACGGTTAAAGACCAAGTGTGGTGGTATTTGATAGGATTGAATTATCTTATGTTTTCTTATACATTTCCATGTGATTTCAATCCTATTCTCAAGATAAAATACTTAATTTTTGTTCAATTTGTGTTGACTACTAGGTTAGATATGATGATATATTTGAGAACAAAAAGAGAAGATGTTCAAATCAAATTGGAGAACAATTGTAAAAAAAAAAAAAGAATTAAGATTGGCGGTTGTGCTACGTTCCACGCAACAACACATGCGTTAATGTTGCATTTAGGCAGTGTGAACGTAGCAACACTACATTGAAGCAGTGTCCAAGAAAAGCAGAAGGCACGTGACATCCGAGAAGGTTTTTAATGAGGAGGAAGCGCTTTCCATTTTAATTGTCCTATCATCAATACATTACACAGGTGTGAGAAGTGGACAAAAAGCTCCATTTTATTTGTCCCATTGTAAAACTATTGCAAGACTGTCGTATTTCATGATAAATATGACCCACTCTTGGAGCATAAAAATGAAGATGGTAGGCTAGTTTCCTGGCGCCGATTTAATGGGAATATCGACGCCAAGTCATGGTTAAGCTATTTCTGTCATTTTAAAGTTGTGATTTTTTTCAAATTGTTATGTTGTTGATATTGATTTAGATGGTTTTGGAATTAATGATCTTAATATATTATTTTGATTGTTTTATTTCGAATCTATTGCTAAAACATTGATTGTAATCCATAATTGTTACTTTTGATGTTTGTGAGTAGCATCTAACGATCGTTAATCATTAGGAACAACATGACTTAGGCTAGATAACCCGAGCGTGTGAGGTTATTGCCTTTATTGATCGATTTCCAACTCATAATGTGACTGCCAAATTGAATCTAGAGATCGTATCCTAGGTTATTCGATAGCTAGGTTTGATTAATGATCGTATCTTGATCAAATATAACCTAAGGGAAAGCCGATATTTGTAGAGCATTCTACTAGTCTCAGATCAATAGTCTAGAAAGAATTGTAAAGACTTTAGAATGAAGGAATATGCTTGATTTTGTTTAGGCCGAGATTGACCCTAGAACTAGACCTTACTTATACTCAACACTTTTCTCATTTTTGATTGTTTGATTTAATTTGTTTTCAATAGTTTACTTTTACTATTAATTTCTAAATTGCTTGAAATCTGAAAAAAAAACCCATATACTTTCCTTGCATCAATTACTTTTATTACGGAAATTCATCGAACATTCCTTGTGGATTCGATCCCGACTTACCATAACTACAAATTTTAGTGTGCAGAGTCAGGTAAATTTTACAATGCACTCGACACGTGCTGTCAAATTTTGGTGTCGTTGTCGGGGACTGTGGTACCTTAATTTTCAAATTTGATTTTAGTTGGTGTTTTGTGAATATATTATTTTATAATCATTCTTTTTTTTACTTGTTAATTTTTAATTGTCCATTAATGTTGGTGCATGGTAATGACCAGGTCATTGAGCAACTTGATCTGGAGATCAAGAGAACATTGCGGAGATTGCGTAGGAAAGGAAGGTCAACTTTGGTAGACGAATTGGAAGCAGAATTTAAAGACATAATGGAAAATCCGAGAACTCCAAAGGAGTTGGCTGCACCCGATTTAACTCATAGACCATTATGCATACCATTTGTGAATTTTGCTGAACATGTTACCTTTGAGTTAAAATCTAGATTAATTCATTTATTGCCTAACTTTCATGGCCTTGCAGGTGAGGATGCACATAAGCATCTTAAGGAAATCGATGTGGTGTGTTTGAGCATGAAGCCTTAAGGGGTGACGGACGAGCAGATCATATTAAGGGCCTTCCCATTCTCGCTCAAAGATGCAGCAAAAGATTGGTTATTTGATTTACTAGTTGGAAGTGTGAATATTTGGTTGGAGATGAAGAGAATATTTTTGGAAAAATATTTTCCGACCTCAAAGACATCAAGTATTCGAAAGGAGATATACAGTATTAAGCAACACAACGGGGAGTCTCTTTACAAATACTGGGAGTGATTTAAGAAGTTATGTGTCAGTTGCCGACATCAAAATATACCAAAGAAACTTCTTATCCAATATTTTTATGAGGGATTACTGCCAATGGAGTGGAGTTTGGTTGATGCGGTGAGTGGTGGGGCACTTTGCAAGAAGACTCCCATTGAATCTAGGATATTACTTGAGCGGATGGCTATTAACACCCAACAATTTGGCACTCGTAATGATGTTCGATGAGTAAATGAGGTAAGTACTTCATCCATTGAACTTCGTTTAAATAAATTAACATCTTTTGTGACCATTGAACATCGTTTAAATAAATTAACAACTTTTGTTAGACAAATTGTAATTGGATAGGCACAAGTGAAAGTGTGCGGGATATGTTCAAACATAAGTCATCTAATTGACGAGTGCCTAGCTTTACAAGAAGGGAGAATGGAATACGTGAATGTTGTAGGAAGGAACTTCTCAAACCAATACAACCTATACTTGTAAACTTATAACCCAAGTTTGAGGGATCACCCTAACTTGAGTTATGGAGGGAATCGACAGTAAAATTACTCCCAAAATTGGCTGCAAGGGGCACCAGGATTTCAACCAAGGCAACAAGGAGCACAGGGAGCTTCTTCTTCCAGTTCAGGTGCATCTTCAGAAGAAATTGTTAACAAACTTGTTGCTACCAATTTGCAATTTCAACAAGATATGTAGCAGCAGTTACAACAAGTTCGACAGGAAACAAAAGCAAGCCAACAGATCATGGAATACTAAATGGGTTAAATGATAGTAAGGCTCAATCGCCTAGAATCGCAAGGTGGAGGAAAATTGCCAACATAACCCGAGGTGAACCCGAAGAATGTCAGTGTTATAACCCTGAAGGGTGGAAAGGAGATTGAAGGTCCCAAAAGAACCCCAACAAAGATTGCTACTGAGGAAGAGATTGAGATGGAATTGGAAAAGGAAGCAAATTTGTCATCAAGTACAAAGGTAAATGTCAAAAGTCTCAATATTACTAAAACTAACCCTTCATCTTTTCTGAGCAGATTAACAAAACCAAACAAGGAGGACAAGGATAAAGAGATATTAGAGACTTTCTGAAAGGTAGAAGTCAACATTCCTTTTCTCAATGCAATGAAACAAGTCCCAAGGTATGCCAAAATTTTAAAAGAACTATATACACATAAGAGGAAATTGAGGGGTGATGAGAAAGTGATGATGGGTGAGAATGTGTCGGTAGTATTCAGAAAGAAGATGCCTCCAAAACGATGGGATCCTCGTATGTTCACCATTCCTTGCAAATTGGTAATATTGTGATCAATAGAGCAATGTTAGATTTAGGTACTTCTATTAATATGATGCCTCATTTGATTTATGCTTCTTTGAATTTAGCCTCTTTAAAAAAATTGAGTGTAGTCGTACAATTGGCTGATCGTACTAATGCTTATCCTGATGCTGTGGTTGAGGATGTTTTGGTGTAGGTAAATGAGTTAATGTTTCCTGTAGATTTTTATGTTGTGGATATAAATGATTATGTAATCTAATACCTATCTTGTTGTGGAGACCATTTCTTAATACGACTCAAACTCATATAGATGTTCATATGGGCACCCTCACAATGGAATTTGATGGGCAAGTGATTCATTTCAATATTTTTAATGCTATGAAACACCCTCCTAATGACCATTATGTTTTGTCAGTTGACGTGATTGATCCTTTGGTGCAAGAAATGTTTCAATTAAGTTTTAGGGATCATTTGGAAATAGTTTTAATTAAGGATATGGAAGTAGAAGCCAACATTGATGTTGAGAAGGTAGAGGAGCTTGTAGAAATGACAGTCGCCTTGAACTTATTGGAAAGCTCTCCAAAAATTTATGATTTGGCTTCTATACAACTACCTGAAGCTCACCAAAAGTTGTTACCTTCTAATGTGAAGGCACCATAATTGGAATTGAAGCCATTCCCTACATATCTAAAGTATGCTTATTTGGGAGATAAACAAACTCTCCTAGTTATCATCTCGATAGAGTTAACTTCAAACCAAGAGGAGAGGCTGCTTCGAATACTGAGAGAGCATAAGAAAGCTATCAGGTGGACAATCATAGATATCCAAGGGATAAGCCCTTCCATATGTATGCATCGCATTTTGTTAAAGGAGGATGCAAAATCTACAAGGCAAGCTCAGCGTAGACTGAATCCTCCAATGATGGAAGTTATGAAGAAGGAACTGTTGAAGCTTCTCGTTGCTCGGGTTATCTATTCGATTTCTAATAGTAAGTGGGTAAGTCATGTCTAGGTGGTTCCTAAGAAGTCTAGAATCACCGTTGTGACAAACGAGGAAGGTGAGTTGATTCCCACCCGAGTGCGAACCGGATGGAGAGTATGTATTGATTATAGAAAGTTAAATTCTACTACTCATAAAAACCATTTTCCCCTTCCTTTTATTGGCCAGATGCTTGAGAGATTGGCTAGTTATGATTTTTACTACTTTTTAGATGGCTTTTTAGGTTATCTTCAGATCCTGATCACGCCACAGGATCAGGAGAATACCACATTTACATACCCATTCAGTACATTTGCCTACCAAAGGATGTCATTCGGATTATATAATGCACCTGCCACATTCCAAAAGTGTATGGTAAACATTTTTTCTAACTATGTTGAGAAGATTATTGAGGTATTTATAGACAATTTTAGTGTGTATGGATCTTCTTTTGATGAATGTCTTGAGAATCTTGCCGTTATCTAGGAACGATGCATAGAAACTAACCTTGTGTTGAACTTAGAAAATGTCATTTTACGGTAGATGAAGGTATAGTTTTAGGTCATGTGATATCTGCTAAGGGTATTGAAGTAGACAAGTCCAAAGTTGATATCATTTCTTCTTCACCTTACCCCTCTACTGTAAGGGAAGTGCATTCTTTTCTTGGGCATGCAGGTTTTTATCGAAGATTCATTAAGGACTTTTCAAAGATAGTTGCATTACTATGCAAGCTTCTTCAACAACATGTCTCCTTTGAGTTCAATGAGAGGTACAAAGAAGCATTCAACAAACTTAAGGAGCTTCTGACATCCCCACCAGCGATTCAACTGCCAGATTGGAACCTCCCATTCGAGATCATGTGTGATGCGAGCAATTATGTGATAGGGGCGGTTCTAGGACAAAGAGTGGGAAAAGTCCTGCATGCCCTTTACTATGCTTCAAAGACCTTAAATCCATCTCAATTGCATTATTCCACTACTGAAAAAGAACTGTTATCTGTGGTTTTTGCTTTGGAAAAATTTCGATCGTATTTTCTTAGTGCTAAAGTGATTGTTTATTCTGACCATGCAGTTTTACGATACTTGCTCACAAAGAAAGAATCAAAAACAAGGCTGATCAGATGGATTCTCCTCCTCCAGGAATTTAACTTATAGATCAGAGATAAAAAAAAAGGAGCAGAAAACATGGTGGCAGACCATCTCAGTCGTTCGATAAAGGAAGAAGATAATATTCCTCTACGAGAATGCTTTCTAGATGAGCAATTATTCTCTGCCAATGCAACACCACCATGGTATGCTGACATTGTCAATTTTTTGGTAACTAACGAATTACCTATTGGTTTGTCAAAGGCTTAGAGGGATAAGCTACAAAGTGAAACGAAGTACTATGTATGGGATGACCCTTATCTTTGGAGGCGTTGTGCAGATCAAGTTATCAGGAGGTGTGTACCGAAAAATGAATCATCAATAATTTTAGCCTTCTACCACTCATAAGCTTGCGGAGGACATTTTGGAGTAAAATGGACAGCCCAGAAAGTTCTGGAGAGCAGCTTCTACTAGCCAACATTGTTCAAAGATGCATATACCTTTTGCAAATCCTGTGATAGATGCCAACGGTCAGTTAACCTATCCCGTAAGGATCAATTCCCATAAACCCCTTTGCTTTTTTGTGAAATCTTTGACGTTTGGGACATTGATTTTATAGGACCTTTCCCTCCGTCTTTCGGCTTTACTTATATATTGCTTGTAGCTTATTATGTTTCTAAATTGGTGGAAGCAAAAGCCACTAAGACTAACGATGCCAAGGTTGTTGTGTATTTTGTTAAGGCTAACATTCTTTCTAGGTTCGGGATACCGAAATCCATCATTAGCGACAGAGGAACCCAATTCTACCAGAGGGTGATGGAAGCAATGTTTAAAAATATCACATCACACACAAAGTTTCTACTGCTTACCATCCTCAAACGAACGGGCAAGCTGAAGTCTCAAATCTAGAAATCAAGTTAATCCTAGAGAAAACTGTGGAACCCAATAGGAAGGATTGGAATCTAAGATTGGAAGATGCATTGTGGGCCTACCGGACGACTTACAAAACCCCAATTAGAATGTCGCCGTACAGGCTAGTATTTGGAAAGTCATGTCATCTTCCAGTGGAATTACAACATAAGGCATATTAGGCTATCAAAAGATGCAACATGCACTTGGATGATGCAGGAGTGCATAGGAAGTTGTAGCTTCAAGAGTTGGAAGAGATAAAGAATGAGTCATATCAAAACGTAGTGATATATAAGGAGAGGATGAAAGCTTTTCATGATAAGATGATTTCAAGGAAAAGCATCTCAGTGGGCCAGAAAGTGTTACTATATCATTCCAAACTCAAACTCTTTCCTAGTAAGTTGCATTCTCGTTGGGTTGGTCCGTTTGTTATCACATGTATTAGCATGAACATAATTAGGCATTCTTTGTTTTTCATAAACTACAATAGACAAATAACCTATCTTATTGACATGATTTTTCTCTTGATAAACTCCATTGAGCTTTAGCCTTTCTTTTTGTATCAACCATATTACATGCTTTATAATTAACCAAATGTCCTACCTAAGCCATAAAGGTAGTGGAATATTTATGATTGGTGAGTTGGTGGTTGTACAAAAGCATAAATGTGGGGGTTGTTGGAGTTATGTAAATATAGAGCCTTGGAAAGCAAGTGTATTTACATGTAACTTTATCTTCTTCAATTACAGTTTTATAATGAAAATATTTATTATTAATAAAACAAAAGAGTTTGGTTTTATTTGTGAGCGTTATATATCTGGTCAAAAGGTACAAAGATTCTTTTGTAAGAAATATACATATACATAGAGATGTATGGGAAACATGTATATTATTAGAATCTAAATTAATTGATTCACAGTTGAATAA
>JAOQMP010000007.1:3586116-3603439 GCA_027563575.1 Erythroxylum pedicellare
ATTTATTTACTTATTTTATCTTTTACTTTTGCTCTTTACCTTGTTCTATTTTATTGTATTATTTATTTTATTTATACATAATTATTTATTTTATTTTATTATTATTTTATCTTTCTTTGTCTTAGCACTGCTAGGTAGGTCAACTATTAAAAGGATGAGAGAAATAGTTTTAGAAGGAGTGATGACCCTGTTGCCAACATGGCCACACTCTATCATCAGATCATTTACAGATTACAAAACCAAGCTTTAGATCTGAACTTTTCAAACTTTATAGGTGGTAGCAGATAGGTCTTAGAACGAGACCACAATCATCTAGATTCGCTGATAGTTGTCATCAAAACAATTGGCAAAGTTAATGCCTTTATATTGGATCATAAATTATAAGAAAGAATTTCATGCTCCTTGTCGACGCTCCATTCATACTACTACTCCTCCAATTTTAAGAAGTTTGAAGGAGCAGCAAAGTCTGTTTTCAGCAAGCTTAGAAAAGAGTAATCAGAATCATCTAAAGCCTCTTCTGGGCCAATAATGATGATTACTCTATCATTTTCTCATGAAGAAAGCACTAGTGGTCCTCCAATCCACTCTGTCCACCCTGATGGACATGAGGTGTATATCATTCATGTCAATGGTCATTTCTTCTGGGATATAGATCTATCTATGTGCGATTCAGATTGTGAATGGTGGATGGATGAAGAATCTACTAGTGATAATGAAGATTATGTCCCACAATGGAGAGAATAGCCTAATAAAAAGTCAAGATCTAAATGCCAATCACAAAAGAAGATCTAACCTAAGCATAATGAAGATGATGACTCGAAACCTTGGATTGGTCCTAGAAATCCTAAGCCTAGACTAAAAAATCTCTCTTAACTATTGAGAGAAGTTAGAAAGGAATGCTTAATCCAACCAAGATTCTTTATGCCAATAATTTCTCCAATCCTTAAAGAAATCCCTAAACCATTACCTTGTATGATGATAAGATCATATAAGGAAGATTTTCCACATTTGAAAGCTCAGACCAATTAAACCACTAGGGTATCTGTAAGATTTACTTATAAAATTTCATCCTATCTTGATGCTACTGACTACAAAAAAGTCTTTAAAATGTCTTACTCATTGTTTAGACAAACCTTTGCAAAATCATCAAAAACTTTTAAGCAAACCCGTTAGCAAAAGAAATTTTGTCAACTTCTAAACCTTTACAAATCAATACAACACAAAAAGAAAGACCTTCCTTAGACACAATAAAAGAACCCATGCCCAACTAAGAATTAATAGCTGCCTTTTAATCAGATTCAGATAGCTCTAAAAGTTATATAATACTAGCTAGCTCTTACAGCTAAGATTCTAATTCTTTTATAGAAAACTCAAAAAGCTCTTAATTGCTTGTAGATCTTACTTAAATATATTAAACAATGATGCTTGTTGCATACTCTTCGCAACCACATATAGAAGTTGAACCTAAGTTTGACGATGCTGAGTCGATGAATGAACCATTCATACCATAAGTAACCCCTATCTAAAAATCTACTTAAAGACCATGGTTTACATTTGATGATGTCCCACTAACAAAATGGAGAGATCAATTACATAAATTTATTGTCTGAATAGATATTCAAATAACAAGGCCAGATATGTCTTTTAAAGACATCTTGACATAATTTGTGTCTAGAATGACAATAACTTTAAGAGAATGGTTTCAAAGTCTTGGTGAATACAAACATATATGTCTTACAACTCTTATAAGCTAGTTCCTTGTTAGGAATGATCTATAAAGAATTCAATGGAGATTCCAACTAATTGATCGACTAAATAGACATGAATATTCTGAAAGGAAGTGCTACTGTATGAATATGAAAGATTTGCTAAAGCGTTTTCAAAGAATGTCTAAAAAATATTATATGCTCAATGGCTTTAATGATATCAATCTTCTGTATACATTCATTGTTTCCCTTCTTGACAAATTGTAGTTAGATTTATAAAGAATAATCAATTCTCTTCATAGAGACGTATTTGAAATCTTTTTTGGAGAAATCTACCGACTAGCTTTGGTAATGATGAAAAAATTATATGAACAACATAATTTCTTTAAAGCTATGCTAAAAGGTGGACCTCAACTTAAGTAAGTATGTTAAAGGTTATGCATTTTTCTTTCTTTCTTCATATAGGTCTATTAGAAATAACATCTTTACCACTTATGGTTAAGATTGTGTATTTTTGGACCTCCCTAGACCCCGTAGCGGGACTTTCATTGGGTTGGTGTTGTTGTTATTGTATTTTTGTAAATTATGTCATCAATTAATGAATTTTTTTTAATCATCAATTAAATAAATTTCTCATTTTATATATAATCTTTTTTTCATTTCTATAATCCTATACACCTTCATTAATAAATTTAGTTTCATCTTATTCATTTTATCAACATATGTATGTTTTTATACATTCATTTATTATAAAATCTCAATTTTTATTAACAAATTGAAATTCATAACTTCAATCATTTAAATTTCTCTCTTTATATATAATCATTTTTTTCATTTCCTATAATCATGTCATTCTTCATTGATGAATTTGGTTTCATCTTATTTGTTTTATCAATATTTATATGTTTTATATATTCATTTATTATGAAATCTTAATTTTTCTTAATCAATTGAAATATGTAACTTCAATTAATTTAATTTCTCACTTTAAATATAATTTTTGCATTTCTTATAATTATATCCTCCTTTATTAATGGATTTGATTTTATCTTATTTGTCATTATCATTTATACCCAGTTGAAATCCTACTGAGACATGAAGTCTAGGAATGTTTGATAGTACGCAACCTTATCCTTATATAGTAGAAATATTGTTTCCAATAGACTCACATTTATCAAAATATGCATGTTTTATGGATTCATTTATTATGAAATTTCAATTATTAATCAGTTGAAATTCATAACATCAATTAATTGAATTTGTCACTTTATATGTAATCTTTTTTTTTTCATTTCTTATAATCTTATCCTCCTTTACTAATGAATTTGGTTTGATCTTAATTATTTTATAATTCAACTAAAATTAGTAACTTCAATTAATTTAATTTTTTACTTTTATATAATCTTTTTTTCATTTGTTATAATCCTATTCTCGTTTATTAATGAATTTAGTTTCACCTTATTCATTTATTAATACATGTATGTTTTATACATTCATTCATTATTAAATTTCAATTTTCATTAATCAATTGAAATCCGTAACTTCAGTTAATTGAATTTCTCATTTTATATATAATCTTTATTTTTCATTTCTTATAATCTTTATCATCTTTCATTAACGAATTTAGTGTCATCTTATTCAATTTATCTATATATGTATGTTTTGTATATTCATTTATTTTAAAATCTCAAATTTTATTAATCAATTGAAATTTATAACTTCAAATTTCTCATATTATTTTTCTAATTAAATAAATTTCTATTAATTTTTTAAAAAATTAAAGTAATTAAAAATAGAGCTAGCTTGGGCTTGATTGAGCTTCGAGCCTAATAGGTTCGATCATGCTCAAGCCTTGGACCTAACCTATAAAGCCCCATTGGGGCACCAAACAAATAAGGTCGAGTGCGAGCACGAGCCTAATCTACCGCCATCTCTAACTTACCCGTACCTACTCTCTATTTTAAACTTATCAAGCTCCATAATTCATCTATTGTTAATATATTCTTCAAATAAAATTAGGATAATAAGATAATTGAACATAATTTTAAAATGCATATATTAGACCTCATGAATGATTTATTAAACCTTAATATTTACCCATGTTTTAGTATTTTTTATGCAACAAGTTATTAATTTCTTTTATGTTATGAAATGCGTTGATTATTCTTTTTGTCTCTATATTATACATTATCTGATTTGTATTTAAATTTCTATATTATACTTCGTAATTTGCATTTAAATTTAGATTATAATTAACTTTAGTTAACACTTTTCAGTACATGATTCAAATGGATTACTCCCTTATATACCATTTTTAGTATGAAACATTTTACGGTTAGGGATATTTGTTAAGTGACTACTAATCATGATAGTTAAGTACATCAGTCTAATAATAATATATTATTTTATTTGCATTAATTAAAGAGAACCCGTATTAAGCATTTGCAAAAGAACTTAAAGCGGCAAAATGGTAGAACAGACGGAGAGGAAAAAACAGAAGACTGTGAGTGAGTCAGAGCATTGAAAGGTTAAGAATGGAATCGGAGAGCATCAGCCGTCACAAGGCCACCAAACGCCCACGAGACTCCGACGACGACTATTTGGAGTTCAACAATGCCAGAGACGACGTCGACCTTTCTCTCCTCGAAGCCCTCGAGAAATCCCAAAAGGAAAACGGCGTAGAAGTGCTCGACCTCCGTACTCTTAAGAAGCTTGTTCTCTCCTTCGAGCGCCGCTACAAAGAGAACATTGAAGCTCGCCTCAAGTACGCCGACCAGCCTGAGCGCTTTGCCGATTCCGAGATTGAGCTACACCAAGAGCTCGAAAAGCTCAAAATCCTCGCCGGAGGACCCGAGCTCTACCCCGACCTTGTCAACCTCAATACCATTCCTTCTATTTTGGGCCTTCTCTCCCACGAAAACACCGATATAGCAATCGACGTCGTGCAATTGCTTCAGGATCTCACCGACGAGGACGTTCTGGAAGACAACGACGAGCCTGCTAAGGTTCTAGTTGATTCACTGCTCGAAAACAACGTCTTGGAGTTGCTGGTCCAGAATCTTCAAAGGTTATCGGAGACTGATCCGGACGAGATGGCCGCCGTCTACGGTACACTAGCTACCATCGAGAATCTGATTGAGGTTAAGCCGGCGGTGGCGGAGATGGTGTGTGAGAGAACCAAAATACTAAGATGGTTAGTTGGGAAGATAAAGGTTAGGGAATTTGATAGCAATAAACAGTACGCGTCAGAGATATTGGCGATTTTGTTGCAGAACAGTACGGCAAATCAGAAGAGGTTAGGGCAAATGAATGGTGTGGATGTGGTTTTGCAGGCAGTGGCAATGTACAAGTCTAAGGACCCCAAGACTTCTGATGAGGAGGAGATGGTGGAGAATTTGTTTAATTCTTTGTGTTGTTTGTTGATGCCATTGGAGAACAAGGAGAGGTTTGTTAAGGCTGAGGGTGTGGAGTTGATGATTATTATCATGAAGCAGAAGAAATCTGCTTATGCTTCCGCCATAAGAGTTCTCGATTTTGCGATGACAAATTACCCGCCAGCTTGTGAACGTTTTGTTGATGTTTTGGGCTTGAAGACTGCTTTCGCTGCTTTCATGGGTAAGGCAAGTTACACTTGCACTTGTTTCTCTTTTCTTCTTTGCAAGCAAAAGACGCAGCTTTTTGTTTGAATTTCTTGTTGGAGATATATATAAACGAAATAACTTAGTGGTTAACAGAATTTGTACCCCACATATGTCATACCCTATTGAGGTTTTACACGTATATTGTGGTTACCTCCTAGGTGTGGTGATTATTGTATTAACAAAATCTTCTTCTTTATCCTTTAGATTCCTATTAGCAAGAAGAACAAGAAAGAAAGATACCAAGAAGAACTGGAAGAACGCATTGTGTCCTTGATAGCATCACTGCTTGGTGAGTATCCAGGTTCAACACTTTTAAGCATTGTGTGTTGTTGATGGCACACAGTGATGTAGGATGAGTAAAAGATATGTCAACTAGTTAATAAAACTCACAAAAATTAGAAAATGTGGGCTGTTGGATTCTGCTATGTTTGCTGGAATTTGAATTTCACTGCTGGAATTTCGGTATATGCTGGTGAAGTTCAGATTAAGGTTGCTGGAAATATATATTGAAATTTCTGGAATTATAAACAAATAATGGGTAGTTCTATGAATTACTTGTAGGGTAATGAAACTAGGAATGACTTCTAGAGTTTAAGAATCTCTTAAAGTAAATTATCATACCTTTTTTGAGTTTGTATAAAAATCAGTCTTACTTTCATTGAAAGGTTTATTACATATGTAGAAAAAATTTGGAACCCTAAGCATAATTGTAAAAAGATTCCCAACTAAGATTTCTGAAATAGATTTTAATTGTACTCTAATAAAAATTCTTTGTTCGTAAATAAGTTCTACATAAATTAGGACAATATAATTAACAATATTACGACAGCAACTCTTTACTCTTCATCCCATCAAATTAAAGCTTGTGGTTGAGAAATCTACTCTCTTTTTCTTTCCTGTATTTAACTTATAGACTTTAAGCTATTATGCATCACACAGTACCTGGAAGTGTTATTTATCCCTTCTGTCATAAAAATCAAGGGAAAGAGACAAAAAAAAAAACAAAAAACAGAAAAAAGAAAAGAAAGAAAGAAAAAGGAGAAAGCTAATAGTAGCATCTTTGCATAATGCTAGCCATTGTTGAACATGAATACAGGTGGGATTAGTGTGGGTTACTATATGCACGTACTTGCCAATAGTTGTAGAATAGTGCTGCTTTTCTCTCACCTCAAACAAAAGTACAATCTTGAGTGTTAAGTGATCTTGGATGAATGTGTACCTCATCAGGTGGGATTTTAAGAGGTTCAAGAAGGGACAGGCTGCTTGCCAAGTTTGTTGAGAATGAGTATGAGAAGATAGATCGCCTCATGGAGCTCTATATGAGGTAATCCTTCTTCTCTATATGGAAATTGAGATTATACCAAACCCACCTACTTTCTTCCATCTTGCTGATATTCCACTGAGAATTTTTTTACTAGCTCCTGGAGCAAAGCATGCAGTAGTAGTTGCTATAAATTATATGCTAAGACTTACACTCATGTGTTGGATTTCTCATTGATCATTTGAGCAGGTATTCAGATAGAGTAAAAGCAGAGACTGAACGGATGGACCAACTTGAACTTGATGATTTAGAGGTAATGTAATTGCATCTTCATATGGATATTCTTCGAGTCAACAAGTATTTTACTTACAGGAATGAGTGGGTTGGCAGATGGATGAAGAGGAAAGATACAACCGTAAATTAGAATCTGGACTTTACACTCTTCAGGTTAGATCATGCCAATGTTGTTGATTTCAACTAATCTTTCTGATAGTTGAACTCATGATCGTTCAAAACTGTATGTTGTTGCTGTTAGAAAATTATACTTAGTTTCATTAAATTGAATTTGTGAATCATTATCTCTCTGGAAATATTATGATGGCTTTTGTACCCCATGTAGACTGAATTAATAGTACCATAGACACTGAATTTAACTACATGATCTGATGAGAAGAAATTAACTTAACAAGGATCAATTTAGTGTGCATAATGGACAACAATGCAGACGGGTATCTCATTGTCAAGCTGTATTTATTGTAATGATAATGAAAGGGAACCACTTAGAATTTGGGTGTTATTCCTGCATTATATTCACGTCTGAATCACACTTTTGCACTGAGATCTGCCTTTATTTTTGTTTTTCTTCTCCCTTTATGATTGTCAAATTAGTAGTTGGACTACTACTGTGTTACTTGTCTAGTGTCTTTTACAAATTTTCTTTGTTTCCATCTTATCCTCCAATCAGGATTGTATCTGAGAGTCCAAACTCTAGTATAATTAAGTTCTGAAAATCCTGTATGTCAACCACTGCAAGATTCAAATTACAAATTTGCCTACTAACTTCTGATTTTGATCTATAACAGTGGGATCCTTTTGAGAGTGTTATACCTTCTTGCTCTATTAGCCATTTCTTGAACCCACAATAATAGTATTGCAAACTCAAAACATAGGGATCCGTCACTTTTAGGGTTTTAGGAATCACTTCTAAATCAAAGTATTACTCCTAAAGAGAAAACAGCAAACTTCCGTGCAGAAAGTCAAAAGATTCCCATCTCTCCTTCACAAACAAAAAAGTTAAAGCTGAATAATAAACTTGCTATCTGAGCCCTACAAAGACAAGGGACTCTTTACTTATCATCTACTAAGTATATATTAAATCCCAACATATTAAGCAATGTTTTCCAAATCAAACCAGTATTAGACTGTCATAAAATCGGTTAAATATTGAATAAAATTGATTAAAAATTTCTTTATTTATTAAAAAATTTAAAGTTTAATTGAAAAAGAGACTATTCAATGAAAATTAATTGGTTTATTTTAGTTTTTAAAAAATGATTAATTTATGAAAACTGATTGATTAATTAATAAATTGATCGGTTTTTAATAACAAAAATATTAAACTAATCCAACCCGAAAATTGAAAACTTAACTGAAAAGTTGGCTGGTTTAAAATTTTCACTATTAAAGTGGTTGAATCGATTTGATTTTTAAAACATTGATAACAAGATCGTTAAATAAAGTTATTTGATTTTTAACTTATAGCAATAAAAATTACAAGTAGAGGAGTTTAGGGAAGATAAGACATAACTGATCCCAGTCCACATCAAAACCAGTGTTTCCTAACTTTTTCCCTTAGTGTTTCAGTGCTCATTGTACACCTGGCCGATATTGCTCTGGACACTATCTCTCTTTGCATTCTCTAGATCCAGTCTCATAAAGTCCATTCTCTTCCTTATCTCTGGCACTAATGGTTCATCTCTGTTCATTCTCATCTCATTCTAGTCATCTTCAGTTGTTTTCTGTTCTGTATTGCTCTAGTCTAACTGCCATTAGGGGATTGCTGTTGGGTGGGCCATTGTCGGGAGGGCCATGAATTGAGGTCATTCATTAATAAGTTCCTATTGTGGGTCTAGTTTTTTATGAGCTACCTATTGTCCTCATATAAGGTAATCCATACATAAATACTTGATCAAAAAGAAGGATGTGAAAGTTGGCACTCTTACAGATTCTGTCGATACCTAGCTCAAGAAAATGAAACCAATTATTAGAAAATGAAAAGTTATGTTTTCTTCTTATGTCCCAATAATTTGAGCTTCAAACATGTTAGCATTGTTTAATCCATATCCCCTCAAAATTAAGTGTTTATTATAGTTAGTAGAAAGGTACCCCCTGTTTGGAAATTATGAGGGCACCTTACTTTAAAAAAATTAGAAGGTTGAGTCCTTTAACCGTCATGTCCTAAAATGAATTATAGAGTTATGTAGGACGATGCCCAGATCACAAACTCTTGTGTTTTCCCTTTCTATCCAAACGCTAAATTCAACGATAGTTAATGCGTACTTATTTTCTTGAAATATTGACTTAAAACTACCTTTATATTTTCAGTATTGTTCTTATTCTTTCTTTTGCTTTTTGCTTGGAAATGCAGCTGATTGCTGTTATTCTGGGCCATCTATGGTGTTCTGAGTAAGTTCTTTTTAATAATTCTCTTCTTCTGTTCCTGTTGAAATTAGTATTTTGCAGTTCTTGATTCCTTAATGCTTCAATCGTTTCTTGCAGGCACCAGGGATTGAGAGCAAGAATTGAATTATTACTGAAGCAGCATAAACTTACTAAGCAAGATGTGAAGGATATACTTCAGGTATACGCTTTGCAGCTGTTTTTATATTTGGCTGGGTAACTTTATTGCATGTATCTTCATTTTTGCTTGCTCCACACTACCTTTTTCATATGCTTTCATTGTTGGAGGATTTCTAATGCATTCATTTTATAGAGATTTCATTGTTCTAAGAGCAAATTGCTCTAATACGCTGCAAACTTTGTAGAAACCTTGATGTCTGATAATTCCTCTTTTGACAGAAAATTAAAAAAAAAAAAAAATTTTCAATAATATGAGCTATTGTCAGTTTCTATTGAAAAAGCCTGCTGGTTATGTTGAGGTGGCACATTCAATATCATTGTCTTTTGATGCATAAGAAATTATTCAGTAAGGAGACTGCTAATTTGTGGATTTTGTTGTAAGAAAATTGAGAAGTTACTGGTCTTGTCCATTTTAGCAAAATGCTGGCCTAGTATGCAACATTTTTAAGGACATTCAGTATTGTGTATTATGTCTCTCTGTATAATATAGACCCTAGTCACAGGATTTACTATTGTCAAATTTCTTGTAACCAACTCCCATTTAAGCAAATTCTGAACACCCGAAGAGTGATCCGACTTCAGATGTTGTACTTCAATTATCCATTGCCTTGTTATCTAGTTGGTACTACCTGGTTAAAAAGTTGTGGTAAATATACGAAAGAATCATCTGGACAAGTTGTGTTTTCTGGAGTGTCTTTTGCAATGATCCGTTTTATGCATACCTCCTGTTAGATAGGTAATTATTGTTTAGTACAGGCGGTAAATGAAAGATGGGAAGAATTGCCGTTCCCTTGCTATTTGAAGCTCAGATAATGATTACATCTCTGGCCTTTTTCCTAAGATTGAGCTATCATGACACACATTTGCTTGCTTGTTTTTGGAAATCTTAGGAATATCATGACAACATTGGTGATCTGGATGGGCCAGAAGAGAAGGAACGTGCACAGTCAAGGATACAAAAATTTATTTCTGCTTTTTGATCGTGTTTACTAATATTCGAGTTGTTAGGTAAGACTGGGATATATATATATGATTGTAGCCGCTACTCATTGAGCAATGGCTTTCGAATGTGTTTACAGTGAGTAATATCCCATATAATTTAACCCTTTTTTTTATTTTCCCCAAATTGTAGCCTTTTTTAGTTTTCACGAATTGCATTCCTCCACTGCTTAAACAATAGCAGGCGAACGGAAGGTGAGCAGGCAGTGAAGAGCAGTATGGAGAGTGTGTTAAAAGTCATTCGGGCACAATGACATCGACGCGAAAGCTGATGATTTTATGAACAAAATCAAGCGGCAACTCGGGCTGCAAAGACTCGGCTCTCGTTTGCGCTACAATAAAATGCTTCATGGAAAACAGAAAGCATGAAAAATGAACAAAACATAAATACAAAATTGAACCCATTTCACATATCCAGTTCTGTAATGTTTTACTTGATTCACTTCATTTCTAGTGCTGTAATGTTTGACTGGCTGCATTTAAACTATAGTTCAAGGAAAGTAAAAGCTTTGACTCAGTCAACAAAACTATAATTACAATCGTTCACACGATTAAGATTATTAACACAAAAGCAGAACCCTTAGGAAGATTATGGTTGACGAAGAAGGGTGACGGCAAATGAAATGGTGCAAGCCATAAGACCGATCAAAGCCAAGAAGCCATATTTCCTGTGAAACAAACCAGTAAAAGAAAGGTATTGAAGAATATCAATTCAATTAAAGAGAGTTGAGTGTGTGATGTAGATACCCAATTTTAAGGCGATTTTGGGGGTCGCCAGTAGCATAGCCGGTGAAGTAGAAATAACGCGTGACAACATAAAGAGATCCAAGAACAGCGCTCACACATGGATGCCTCATCCCTCCCAGTATCATCATCACAAAGAATATGGGCATCAGCTCCAGCGAGTTTTGGTGACCTCTCTAATCAAATCATTTTGATTTCATGTTCCCATCCAAAATTGAATTAATTTAACCAACCAGAAATTTAGTTACCTGAACACAGTTGAAGAGCTTGGCTTCTTTGTTCTCGGATTCAACAGCGTAGAGACTAGGATAACCAACTTTGTACTTCTTTCGGGCTTTCCCGACTTGGGCAGCCATCCAAAAATTGAGAAAGGTATAAGTAACCAGAACAAGAACTACATACCCATAATCCCTACCCAATATTATTCCTCCTCCTCCACCCATCTATCTTCTCTTCTTCAGTTACCTCCGACTCCTTGTTTGCACTGGTGCTGTTCGTGATCGTGTCCCCTATCCCAACCACTCTGGTTTAAGCCTAACTGTACCGTAAGCGACTCTTATAGTCCACTGTTAGTTACTCGCCGCCCAATGTTTTACGAGGAAAAATATTAACAAAGGCGCCGGCTTTTAAAGGTAAACAGTAAATAAAACACATTAAAACGTCACTGCCTATGTCGTAATTAGAAGTATATCTTATATATCGCAATCGTTTATTTCAAAGGGTTTTGTAAAGCAGAAAGTAGCGCCGGCATGATTGCCAGTTAACGCAACCTAGAGCCCACGACGGTGTAATTGCCCAATTAAGAGCACACGATACACATAAAATCAGTCAACTACACCAATGTCTACAATTACCAATTAGTTAGGTGGCGTATGCACAGAAACACCGATTATTCGTGAAATAACTTGACGTAAATTATCCTCAAGTGAGCATTTGATTCTAGGGAAATTCTCATATTGACAAGTCAAAATATATGAGATATTAAAGTTTTCAATTTATTTATAAAAAGAATTGTTGACTAATTTAATATGAAATTAAATATTTCTTTTTTTAAACATATTTGAATACTCAGTAAAAATTAAAAATGGCTAAGAGTGAAGTTGCACCATGATGTAAATAAGAATAACAAGAAGTTAGGCCGTACTTAGGATGCTCTAAAATTTTTCTAAAGTTTAAGCTCGACCTAATTCTTGATAAAACTTTAGAGGTTCGGCTTAAGTTTGAGTCCAATCAAATTAAGAGCAGCTTGAAGTCCAATCAGATTAAGTAATTAGGAGTAAGCTTAGGCCCAATTAGACTGATTCAAGCCTAATTAGATCGAGTTAGATCTAAAATAACTTTATAAATATAACAATTGGGTCATTGACTCATTCACGAATCTCCTAAATAATTGGATTTTTGGGCAATAACTTTGCCTAATTGGGTTTTAAGCCGCTTATCCTAAATGTGTTTTATTGTTAAAAATAGCTTTATTTAAAAATAAAATAACATTATTTTATTATAGTTAGACTTTGGATCAAGCTAGGATGTGGAGCCTGACTAAAAGCCTAAAAATTTTAATAAATAAAAGTCTGAATTTGACCCAAAACCTAATAACCTCGAGCCCAGTTCGTTGTTTGTTGACTTCAAATTAGGCCAAACTAGGTCCGGTTGGATTAGGCTCGATTGTTTTACTAACTCTAGGCGTAACTACCCATGTTTTGCAACTACTCAGTTATGGTAATGTGACTATTTTCTATTGTATAAAGCAATTACACGATAGTTGTCTTCGACGAAAAGAGAGGAAGGGAGAGAGTGTAAGGGACACAGTTATATTTTACGAGCCTCCTAAGCATTTACACATATTAAGATTAAGTTGGTGAATGACTCTTTTTATAAATTTATTTATTATTATTGTCCTTAAAACTTAATCGCCCCAAAATATACAAAGACATTTGTGTTATTAAAGTATAATTAAACCTTTTAAGTTAACAATTTGAAAGGTATAAGGAGACTTAAAAAAAGGATTAAATAAGTTTAAACTTTCAATCCAAAATGATACAAGCATAAATTTTATAAAGTAAAATTATGAGAGTAAAGAAAGTAGATGTAAAATTTTATTAAAATACAAACTTAAGTGGTATCATTGAATAAATACATAAGTGCCTTTGGCTAGAGTCATAAATACTAGACTTTTAAAAAATGGATTAAACAAGTTTAAACTTTTAATCCTGAAAGATATAAGCATAAATTTTATAAAGTAAAATTGTGGGAGTAAAGAAAGTAGATGTAAAATTTTATTGAAATACAAACTTAAGTGTTATCATTAAATACATATATAAATGCATTTAGAGTATTTAGTTTATCTATCTAATCTTTATATAAGAAGTTATACTCTTAAGGTACACACTTCTTATAGTTATAATTGCTCACCTGAGCATAAGAGTGTCTCTTTAAGAGAAAATTATAGTATTTTTAAATGCTTTCAATTATGTCTAACTGCTAATTGTAATAATAAGAAATAAGAGGTTTTCTTAAATACATTGTTTAGCTCCATCTATGAAGACCAAACTTACTAATTGCTTCTACAAAACGTGAGCAATTCGTCAACTTGTGAAAATGGATCTTAAATAAGGTAATTCGTTATATAATCTCACCAGGATATCTTAGCAATTGAATCAATCATATTGATCTCTTAGGAGGGAGGGGGTAAATTAAGTGTTTAGAAAAATAATGGTCTGCTTATAAATTTTTGCAAGTAATGTGTATATCTATATGATGTAAGACTAAATTTAGCAAAAGGTATGAATTGCTCTCTATCTTTTAGGTCTAGGTTATTGGTATCACATTATACTTTTAACATTTTCAAAATGGTACTACTAACACCCTAAATATAATTAAGTTTTTGACATTTTTTAGTATATATGTCATCAATTTAACCTATATGAGGTTATAACTAGGAAATTTGGATCTAACAAATGTTGATGTGATCTTTAAAATGATTTCTTTAAATATTAGCCAAAAGTGTGATTTCACTTTAATGTTTTACAAAAAGTCTAAATAAGCACCTATTATTATCTTTATTACTCCTTTTGCACCCTATTTAGTATAGTACTATTTTGGTAACGTTAGGGTGCAAAGTGGTACTAGAGATAATGGTAGGGGTTTATTTAAAGCTTTTGGGAAACATTGAGATGCAAATCACTCCTTTGGTTGATTGTATTTTATTTAAGTTTATTAGGATAGTATCAAGTTTATAGGTTTATAAAAACAACTACTTAAAGCAATGGTAGTGTTCTCTTTAAAATTATAATGCTCAAGTAAGTGAAAAATGAGAAGTGCAAGTATGCAAAGAAATCTTTAATTGAGCTTGATAATAATTGTGGTTATGGGACTTACCTTATGATGCCTATCTTTTATAAAAGTGTAGTTAAAATCTAATTATCTCAGTAGAGTTAGGTTCCAACTTCTATTAGGTAACTTAGTTGGCCGTTGATTAGAACTCTACATGCTCTTGTAGATGAATCCTATCTTAATTGAACTTTACCTTTTTAGATAGCTAGTCCTCTTACGTAAGCCTGAAGCCATATGCCTTATCAAAGGTGATGGACCTCTTTGAATAAATTAAGCCTAGTTTGCACACTTATTAGAAATGTATCAACCATATTGGTTCTCTAGAATGGAAAGTGGTAAATTTAGTACCGTGTATATACTTATACGACCATGCATGCATTCGGAAGGTAAATTTTGGCTTACAAAGTTCGATACACTGTCGTGTATCTAACCATGTATCTTCAATAACATAAGTTAAGTAACCCAAACTTGTTTGGTTATTGCTTATATTGATCTATTTTCTTAATCATAATGTATCTGTCTAACTAAATATAGAAAGCTTGTTCTAAGTTGTTCAATAGTTAGGTTTAATTAAAGAGCTTGTTTTGAATAAACGCAATCTAAAGGAAAATTAAGATTAATCGAGTTTATTGTTAATTCACGATCAATAGTTCTAATAGAGGTGTGAAACTGATAATGAAATGACATATGCTTATTTGTGTTTAGGCTAAGATTGATATAAAGTTGATTAGAAATGTTGAAAGGTTTAAAACTAGCAGAATGTTTGAGATGAGTGATTGATCAGATAGTAGTTAGACGATTGACCTATTATGTGAGTTTGATCAATTATGTAATAGCTGTAAGTGCACGATGTAGCTGTAGCTAGTGGTAGCGCTTCGTAACATTATGAAAAATAAACTAGACCTACACCTATAGTAGTGGTGAGTTTAGGTCGATCTTGCATAGGGTGTTCAGTTAGGTTTTGAAATGAAATTAATCTGTGCTCAGGTTTAGGGGGTTTTGGTTTATCGAACAAGAAAATAAAATAAAACTAAACTATTTAAATAAAATTAAAGAAAACATGCAAAAATGATGAAAATGGTGAATTCGTTAGGGACCTAGTTCTTTAGGGCATACACCCAATTAAACATATTTCATTGAATTCTTGTCTTCACATCTCTACTTGAACTATTGGTCATAGATTAACAATAAGTTCTGTTAATCTTGTTTTTTCGTTAGTTCATAATTAATTAAGAAGAGCTTGTTAATTAACCCTAGCTATCAGATAACCTAGGAGACGCTCTCTAGATTTAATTAGATAATTGCCTTATAAATGAGAAAAACATATCAATCTAAGCAATAATCACATAAGCTTAGATTATTTAACTTAGGTTATGGTATTCCTAATGATTACGAACCATTAGTTGCTACAAATGAATTTCAATATAACAATTACGGATTGCATTGAATATTCTAGCAATGGGTTTGTAATAAAACAATCCAATGAACATATTAAACCATCGTTTTACAATACCCAAATCCATACACATCGAATAACATAATCAATTTCTAAAGAGACAAAGAAAACTACAATACAAATAGAAATACATTTAACTGGGTCATTGGTGTCAATGTCATCTATGAACTAGTGTTGGGAAAGCTACCCCTCTATAGGTCTCTCCATATGTGAGAGCTTCATTGCCCTCTCTTTTTCTGTCTCCCTAGAGTGTGCCACCCTAATACCCCCTAGGAGGATACGGTGGTGCCACGCAGACATCAAAACGTATATGCAGAACCGAGATAAATCCAAAACATACGGAGCATTTCATATATGCATTTCAAAATCTCAAAGCAACCATATATTACATGTCATTCAAAACGTACTTCTCATATCTATAAAATTGTAGACCAATTTGAATTACGGTTATTACAAACCTCAAACAAATTCAAAAGTCATATACATCATATACAAGCCCAAAACAAACTCAAAATACATTTTTATCAAAACAAGACAGATTTCGTTGGCTATTGCAGTTGACTCGTCCTAGTCCTTAAGTCCTTATCTCTAAACCTATACAGGGCAAATCCATCGTGCTAAACATATAACTTAGTGAGTAATAACTAATCTACATTAAGAGATTGCTTTAACAAGAAATCAAATATAATGCATTTCAAAATAGGTTTTATAAAATTAACATAACTACATAACACAAGAGGGTATAAATCTTTCATAATCAGAACACAAATTGGTTTATGTCAGAATCAAACAGATATCAGAATACAAAATCAGATGACTGCTAAATTCATTTATAGAAGCGGGTAATGGGACTTGTACAGAAGAGATTGAAGTCTCGACACTTAAGTGTCACTAATAGAAGACACTAAAGTGTCGATAATAGAAGACACCGAAGTGTCGATAACAGAAGACACCGAAGTATCACAGAAGCAGTTGCAGACCCTTCTAGGCATGCCTATTTACCCACAACTAGGGCTTAACAGATTCAAAAACAGAAATGTATGAAATTCAATTTACATATCAATCAAAGTTTTCATATTATGTATTCAAGCATATCACATACTTACAGCTTTGCAAATCATTCAATATTCCAAATTGATAGCAAACAAAACAGTCAAAGCAAAACTATCAAAATTGACCATCTAAATTACTTACAAAAGCTCCCTGTTTGCTTATTGCCTCGAAGTCTCAGCAATATCTAGAATCGATCGCTCTAAGGGTTCCTCTAAAACATTCAATACAAACATATATTACTATTGTGCACAATTATGAATTCAATTATGCA
>JAOQMP010000007.1:3603539-3620809 GCA_027563575.1 Erythroxylum pedicellare
ACAAACATATATTACTATTGTGCACAATTATGAATTCAATTATGCACATTCATGTATACTGAATATGTATGATGCATGTTTATGTCAAAAATCTAGGTTTCTTATCCTAAATGCAAACTTCGGTACATCCACATCCTTTACCTGAAGCTAATAGTACCCCGATCTCAGATCTATCTTCGAAAATACTCCTGCATCTTTCAACTGATCAAATAGATCGTCAATCGTTGGTAACGGATACCTATTCTTCACTATGACTCTATTCAACTGTCTGTAATCGATGCACATCCGTAATGTGCCATCCTTCTTCTTAACAAATATCAACGGCACTCCCTACAGTGATACACTGGGTCGAATAAACCCTTTATCCAGAAGCTCTTGTAACTGCACCTTCAACTCCTTCAATTCATTAGGAGCCATTCTGTATGGTGCTCTAGATATAGCAGTAGTACCAGGCATGACTTCGATAGATAACTCCACTTTCCTTTCAGGAGGGAGTCCCGGTAATTCCTTGAGAAATACATATGAAAATTCATTCACTACAGTAATGTCAAGCAGTTTACCACCCTCCTTCTTAGAATCAATCACAAAAGCTAGATATGCTTCACAACCCTTCCTGAGAAGCTTTTAGGCTTGCATAGCAGATACCACATTAGCTAAAGAGCTAATGTGGATGCCATGCAATATTACTTTAGAATGATTAGATCTCCTAAGCATAACTGTCTTAGCCTTATAGTCAATTACTGCCTGATGCTTAGATAACCAATCTATACCAAGAATCAGATCAAATTTATGAAAAGGCAATCAGATCAGATCTGTTACTTAATCATTTCTTTAAATCATAATTAGACAATTCCTATACACCTGATTAACTAACACACTACTAACTAGAGGACTAGTTACCTAGATATCATACTCTAACTGATCTATAACCATCTCCTTATCAAACACTTATCCAACACAGATATATGAATGTGAAGATCCAGGATCAATTAATGCATACATTTTAGAATCAAAAAGAGAAACCATACCAACAATGACATCTAGTGCATCTTGATCCTGACGAGCTTTCAGTGTATAAGCTTGAGCTGAAGCAGAAGGCACAGCAATTTATAGTTTCTAAGTGGGAACTCATATTAGGTCTGTTATGATTATATCTTCTTCGACCTCTTCCTCGTCCTCTGTACCCAATAGATGCATGGGGAATCTCCCTACTTCCTTGTGGTGTCTGAGCCTGTATGAGAGGGAAATTAGCTATCAAATGCTCAGTACTGCGATAGTAGAAACATGCTCCCGTAGACCTCCTGCAAACAGCCCAATAATGCACATAACAATCAAGGCACTTCTGAGGATTAGGACCTCGGCCTCTAGATAACCCCCTACTAGAAGCAGTCCTTGAGGGATAATTTTTTGACCTTCCTCGAGCTACAGATCTCTGAGTAACTTATGGTGTGGAAGAAGCACCTTCCCTGCTTACTTTCCCTGAGGACTGACCTCCTCTAGTAAAGCCCCTTTTCTGACTCCTTTCTCTTCTTATCGTCTCTTGTCTTTCAATTTTCATAGCAGCTTGCACTAACTAATGGTAATTCACTTGTTGCAAAAGTGTAAATGCTGTTAAATGCTCCTTGATGGAGTCATGCAACCTATCCTCAAACTAATGACATTGAAACTTCTCAGTAAGTATTAATTTGGGAGCATACTTACTGAGTTGGTTGAATTCCCGATCATACTCAGCAATTAAACAATTCCTCTGCTTCATACTCAGAAATTGCCTCCACTTATCCTTTCTGTAAGCCTTCGTAATATATTTTTCTTGGAATTCTTGGGAAAAGAAATCCCAAGTTAGAGGCACCAGTAGATGAGGACTCCTTATAACGAACTTCCACCATTCATAAGCTGCTCCCTGTAGAAGGGAGATAGAACAATGCACCATTTGCTTTGCTGGGCAATTAATCTCATCCAATACCCTCTTCACCTTCTCAATCCAGAACTTCCCTCTTTCTGATTCCTCTAAAGATGTCCTAGTAAATTCCTCCACTCCATACTTCCGTAGCTGATCAATTGGAGCCTTGGGTGTTGTCATCCTATGCAACAACGTCATCATATCCTGGGATAGCTTAATCAAAGCCTCTCCTTGAGCTGGAGGAGGAGGTGGCATCCCGACCTTACCTTGATTGATCCCAAAGGGTCCAGATATTACTGGACAAGTTTGCTCTCAGCAACTTCGTCAACCGTATCGCAAGATCCTTTTATCATTAATTCTATAGACAAAATATGGGACACCACATTAGGCCAAAACACAACTTGTACACTCAATAGAGGCAATAGTTAATCAATGGTTAAACCAAAATCACCTAAACCATGCTCTGATACCAAAAGATGTGACACCCTAATACCCCCTGGGAGGATATGGGGGTGCCACACAGACAACAAAACATATATATAGAATCGAGACAAATCCAAAACATACGGAACATTTCATACATGCATTTTAGAATCTCAAAGCAACCACATATTACATGTCATTCAAAATGTACTTCTCATATCCATAAAATCGTAGACTAATCTGAATTACTGTTATTACAAACCTCAAACAAATTCAAAAGTCATATACATCATATACAAGCCCAAAACAAACTCAAAATACATTTTTATCAAAACAAGGCAGACTCTGTTGTCCATTGCGGTTGACTTGTCCCAGCCCTTAAGTCCTTCTCTCTGAACCTACACGGGGCAAATCCACCGCGCTAAGCTTATAGCTTAGTGAGTAATAACTAATCTACATTAAGAGATTGCTTTAACAAGAAATCAGACATAATGCATTTCAAAACAGGTTTTATAAAATTAACAGAACTGCATAACACAAGAGGGTATAAACCTTTCAAAATCAAAACACAATTTGGCTTGTGTCAAAATCAAACAGATATCAGAATACAAAATTAAATGACGGCTAAATCCATTTACAGGAGCGAGTAACAGGACTTATACAGAAGAGACCAAAGTCTCAACACTGAAGTGTCACTAACAGAAGACACTGAAGTGTCGATAACAAAAGACACCAAAGTGTCACAGAAGTAGCTGCAGACCCCTTCTAGGTATGCCTATTTACCCACAACTAGGACTTAATAGATTCAAAAATAGAAATGTCTGAAATTCAATTTACATATCAATCAATGTTTTCATACTATGTATTCAAGCATATCACATACTTACAGCTTTACAAATAATTCAATGTTCCAAATTGACAACAAACAAAACAGTCAAACTATCAAAATTGACCATCTAAATTATTTACAAAAGCTCCCTGTTTGCTTATTGTCTCAAAGTCCCGGCAATATCTGGAATTGATCGCTCTAAGGGTTCCTCTAAAATATTCAATACAAATATATTACTATTGTGCACAATTACGAATTCAGTTATGCACATTCATGTATAATGAATATGTATAATGCATGTTCATGTCAAAAATTCGGGTTTCTTATCCTTAATCTTATCACATTATTGATTATGTGAAATCATAATCAATCCCTCAATCCAGATTTATTTCACAATCCACCTTCGGGTCTACTTTGCTCAATTATTCTCATCATGAAGATGAGGTAATTAGGTAATACTTCCTTCTATAAAGTTTTTCATCTTTGTCTTAAGTTTCCAATGATACTAAGCTCATCCAATTTGGTTTATTATTCAATGAGTTATGCTCAAAATACCACATACCGTGTACATTTGAAAATTTGGCTAATGCATGATCATGCCTCGAAGTTGTACACCTGATAACACTCAATTAAAATATCCAAAAATTAAAAAATTTATACAATTTAAATATAAGATAATAGGCTACAATTTTGGTGAAGACACCTCGGTCTAATTCAGCCAACATCAATACAGTTTATTCAATAATCACAAGATATGATTTCTGTCCCTGGTAGTGCAACAACCTAAGATAAGACTCAATTTCATGCCAATTTTGAAAGTCTTATAGATAGAATTAAAATTCAACTTCTATAATAAAGTTGTATAAATATGTCTCAAGTTTAATCTGAATTAATAATCAACTCATTTGAAACTCTACATATCAAGATATCATCACAATACCGAAGCATGTTCAGTGAAAATTCTCCAGATCATGACATTCCAGCACAGTTCCTCACTTTCATCCAATCAATCTCTTTCAAATCAATTCAGATGGCTCAAAATTTTTGTGGAAAGAAATAAAAATGTCTTAGGAGTCTATTGGTTCAATTCTCAAGTCATTTTGGGGTCCGATGATAAAGTTGTGGCTAAAAGAGTCAACACAGTTCAGTTTTGGTGCAACTAGTATTCTCTTCTCTCTCTAAAAAACACAAGTTTCATCCTTCATCACCGAAACCAGTTTTCTTCTTCTTCTTTCTCTCTTCTAATTAATCCCTCATCACAAACTTATACCCTTACATTTTCTCCTTGATTTTTACTCCCATGCAACTTATCTTATGCTAAAACAACTCAAAATGCAAGATTAGCTATAAATACCAAAACCAGAAATTCTTCACTACTATTCATCATCTTCAACCTTTGTCACATTTTCTGCACTCTCTCTTTCCTTATTTCACAGTTCTAACACCATTTCTAACTTATATTCTTTTCATTTCTACTCCTATTCTATCCCATCTTACTCTCATACAACTCAAAATTCAAGACGAAACACAAACGTCAAAATAGAAATCATTTACATTTTTCATCACGTTTTGCTTTCTCTGACTTCTGCATTTTCATGTCTTTTGTTCTATATCCAGATTTAATTTCACTTCCAACACTAAAACATAATTCAAATTCATGTACAATAACCAGAAAATTAAAAGCTCACTTACTTGATTTCAGCAAAATTTTCCAGCAGTGAGAGTGAATAAGAGCTTTCGGTGAATGGGGAAAAGCAAGAATAAAAAGAAACAAAACAATAGCTAGTTTGAAATTTCTATTTTGCAAGGCATATCATTGATGTGAGAACCAAAAGCAGATCTTTCGGTGATGAATAAAGAACAAGGAAAGAAAAGTTTAGCGTTGTATGCTTTCGGTGAAGAACAACCAAAAATTTTCTTCTCTTTTCCAAGAAAATACATATAACTAAGTGTATCCCTTGCATGTGGGCCATGTGTCAACATGCAAGGCTGCCAAATGTCACAATTTCATTGTTCTATTTGTCTCTTATTTTTCCTAGTCTAAAAATACCCCATATTTTCAGAAATTTTCTAAAATTCACCAAAAATTTCGAAATAATACTAATAGTCTCCAAATAATTTTTTAATGCAAATAATCCACAATTCACATTTTAATCGCATTTAGAAATCAATTATACCCGACAAATGTCACGAATGCATGTACAATTATTTGTATATGTCAAAATTCATTTGCACATATCAGCGAATACTCAATTATGCAAAGCATATGATGTACTGAAAATTCCTAAATTTTCTAACCCCTAACTTGGGGTGTTACATAGAGCTCCTCTCCTTTTTCCCCAACCGAAAACACACCTATTCTTTTCATAACCCTGTTGTCACACACCCTTCAATTTATATTAGAAACTAGGTTAAAAAAAGATAGGTGAGGTGGCAAGTGTTATATTTGTGACTTGATATGCCATGGGTGTGACACACCATGCATGGGTGTGAGGAATAACTAACACACATATATGTATATTGCACAATCGTGAGTTAAAATTCATGACTGTGCAATAATTTGGCATGGTCGTGAGTCCTCCACTCTTTGTTCTTTTTGTTCTTCTCCAGCATCTGTGAGCATGATTGTCCACTCCACATGCAACAACCTTCTTCTTTTTGGTTTATGCTGTCCATTAAAATCACCTTAGCTTTATACCTTTAACCTTTCTTCGTCCTTATAGGAAAGCTCTTATGATTCTTTCTAGTGTCTTGATTACCCTTATTTATAGGCCTATGTGCATTAAACAATATATATAAAGGGAGCTTAGCATAAATTTTATCAACATTAGTCTTCCTATATAAGATAAATCCTTGTTAGTCTAGTGGTTGAGTTTTTTTTTTTGGATTTTTTCACTAATGGAATGTGATCCTTATACCTTAAATTCTTTTTCGATAATAGCAACCCCAGATATGTAAAAGGTGGTTGTATGACTTGGAAACCTGATATTATTGAAAGCAAATATACCTTTTCCATAGTCCTCAAAGATAAGATTAGTTGGCCTTTGTTGTGATTCATATCAAGGCAAAAAAGTTCTTTATATATCTTCAAGTTAAAGATGATTGTGTAAATAAACATATCATTAGTCGTATAGAAACTAGGAGATCATTTGCAAAACATAAGTTAGTAAGATTGGTTTCCCTACATTTTTATGATATTCAAAGGCTAGGCTTAGGGAAATGTTGTGACTTAACAATCTTAAGAAAGCTTCCATGGATAAAATGAAGAGGTAAAGGGACAGAGAGTTCCCTTTCCTTTATCCTTTGCTTCCTTTGAGAAATCTTGAAGGTTCCTCATTAATTAGGATGTTGTATAAAGTGGTGGAAATGCACTCCTTGATCCAAATGCAAAATTGATATGGAAATTCAACTATCTAGGTAATTGCAAGATGAATTCCTAACTTATCAAATCAAATGCCTTATTGAAGTCAATTTTTAAGGCAAAATTTTTTGAAGCTCTTTTCCATGCATAATTGTTAAATAATTCTTACACAAATAGTATGTTATCGCCTATAACTCTAACCTCTATGAAAGCTCCTAGTGAGTGTTCTATCATTGAGTGTGGTATTGATTTTAACCTAATGGCCAATATTATTGAGATTTCTTTGCATATAAAATAACAATAAGCTATTAATTTGAAATGGTTTAGAGAGCTCAATGATTTGTTTATTTATATTTAAGCAGATATGGTGTTTTGTTAAATTCTTTTACCATCTTGCCATTAATGAAGAACTCTTGAATTGCATCAGTTACCATATATAATATTATTATCCATGCTTTATGGAAAAGGAATTTGTTGAATCCATCTAGGCATGAAGCATTCTGGGGATTCAATTTAAATATAACTTTTCCAATCTCCTGAATAGATATTGGATTGCATAAGGAGTTTTTCAATTCTTTACTAAGTTAATTATTTATGAAGGGCCTACGAAGAGGAAGTGAGGATCTAAATTTGCATTTTACCTAAAAAAAAGCCACTAAATAATGGTAGAATTCATCTTTTAGCTCATATTGCATGAAAATCTTAGTGTCATCATATTATATTAGGGAGAAGTTTGTGTTAGTTATAGAGATGGCTTTGATTGAATTATGAAAAAAATTGGTGTTCTTATCATCATTACCTCTTCTTTAGTGCCATTTCTTCTTCTTTGACTAAAAGATTAATAGGTTTTTGGTTCAATAATGCGTGGGCTTGGATCAATATATTTTTTACAACTTTAGTGGTTTCTTTTGTGTGAGGTTATGTCATAATATTAAGTTTGTTCATTTCTTGTTGATAAGGTTTGTCTTCCTTGCACATATACAGATTTTTGGTCTCTCTAATCTCTTGCTTTATGCATTTGGTTATAGTTTCAGCAAAGTCATCTTCCTCCAGTAAGAAGTTATTAAATCTGAAGGAGCTCTATCTAGCATTGTTGGTTTCTAAGTCTTATATGATAATTAGGCTATGATATGAGATTCTTTTGGCTTCAAAGATTGCCTTGCATAAAGGGTATTTATCAATCCAATCCTTATTAACTAGTGCATGATCTAATTTCTCTTAAGCAACCACCTTTGGTTTATTGCTGCAAGAGTGTAACCAGCCTTCCGTCTTTAAATCAATCACTCCTCTACTTTGCACACAGTCTCTAGGGTCAATCTTAAACTAGCATACCCCTCTATCTCGTCCTTGTGGAGTACAGTAAGTCACTAAATATTATCCAAGGCCTTTGCCTTATTGAGTGGATATTTCTTAGTTTCTCTTACAAGATTATTCTTTGAAAGTTGAATTTTGTGGCATACACAACTGTAACATTTATTATGAGATTACCTCGAAGCATTATCACTTTAAGGTGCATCATTCGATCATTAGAATTTACTATGTTAATCATTACCCTTCAAGAATTAAATACCACTATTATACGGTCAAGATTGTGGTGTTGGTTGATTTGATAAGAGTGTCCAAAAGCTACCTATCAATATAGAGAATGTTCATATGATCTTGTGTAAGAAATTTTGGAATCGATACCTCCTTTTGTTAGTTTTTTGTCGATCATTAACAACAAACATCCATAAGAATCATTTCTTTATAACATCATTTCACGTGATAAATAACTCAAATAAAAAGTCATACAGACTAATCAAATGGCAATAATTTTCTATTATAATTTTCTTTTTTATCCTTTCTCACTTTTAATAGAGACAAGTTATTGTTTGGTAAATTAAGATAGTTTTTATTAGAATTACTTATCACATGGAATAGTGTTGAGAGGAAACGATTAGTATATGGACTCTCATCTTTAGTAGCTTTGATGAAAGACTAATAAAAGGGAGTTTTAGTTCTAATATTGGTAATATGTAAATTCTTGTTTTACGAATTTAAACTATATCAAATATTTCTTTTATAGATGATATTATAAGATTGTATGACTAAATTTATGTTTTTAATATCTTCTATAAAATAGTAATGGATTTGTCCATACAAATGTAATAGCATTGACTCCTAATATCATTTACAATGCATATGAAATTTAATATTCTTTTATAAAAGATTATATAGCATGTTAATAAAAAGTCACTCCCTATGTTATTGAAGAAAAAGTAAGGACAACAAGTAATTAAAATATGATAAATTTAATTATTATTAAAGCGTTATTGTAAAAAATATTGAATGTTTATGGAATATGTTAATATTTTGATATCAATCATATTAAAGAAACAACGTACTGTTCAATTCACCTAATGATTTAATCATTTGAATGTTTATCAATTTTGATTATAAAAGTTTAAGGGTATAAATAAAATATAGCATGAATTGTATTGGGTTTGAGTTAAAGAATTAAAAATAATGCTAATACCATAAAATTTTTAGTTTTATATCCTTTTTTAGATATATTATTAATTATATAATTGATTAATTTACTTATCTTATTTATATATGAATATTATAATTTTGTCTCCGTTTAACTAAAATTTTTTGTCTTTGTTTAACTAAAATCTTTGTCTCAATTTAAATATTTTTAAAAAAAATGAAATTAAGATGCAAATTATGCATTTCTTGCTTGATGAGGTTTAGCTTCCTTGCAAATATAAAGATTTTGGTCTCTCTGATCTTTTGTTGCATGCATTTGGTTATAGCTTTAGTAAAGTCATCTTCCTTCACCAGGAAGTTATTGAATCTAAAAGGGTCTTTCTAGCACTGTTGGTTTCCATGTCTTATATAATAATTGAGTTGTGATATCAGATTTTTGGGGCTTCAAGGATTACCTTATATAAGGGGTATTTATAAAGCCAATCCTCATTAACTAACGCACGCTTCCAGTTTTCCTAAAAAGCCACCTTTGGTTTTGTTTATTAGCTCAAGAGTAATAGCCTTCCATCTTTAAGTCAGTCATTCCAATGCTTTGAACACAATCTCTAAGGTTCGTGTTGTAGGATCTTAGACCAGTGTATCCCTCTATCTTATTCCTATAGACGTGGCCATTCCTAACGTTTTATAGGCCTTAGGTAAAGTAAAAAGAAGGGCCCCAATAAATCAACAACACACAAATAAGTAAACTTTAAAAGCATATTTTTATTATTAAAATTTAATACTCATACATAAGTGACTCAATTTATAAGTCCATATACTCAACAAAATACTAAATGATCATAACATCAACTAATAACATCTTGTAAATGTCAGCAACCATGAAATCGTTAAAAATAATAGTAGTAACAACAAAAAAGTAGTAGCAGTAATTGAACAATAGTATCATATTGTAAAACACCGAGAGAATTGAACTAACAATCACACAGATGAACGTGATTTATGAAATACAATTTTTGTACACTTTTAGATGTAAAATCATCAATAATAGTATCAACATTAATATTGTCCAACATATCCTTCTCGATCCATAAAATACCTTTTTGTGACATTGATGGCCTCAAGCAGGTTTTCAATAATTTTAACTTTGAAAAACTTCTCTCAGTTGATAATACAGTTATAAGTATATTTGATAGAATTTGATAAGTGATTGAAGCATTTAGATAACAATCTACAGCTTTAACAAATTCTAAAATTTCAACTGATGACTTTAACTCATTGGGCAAAGTCATTTGCAACACTTTTTATTCATAAAAGATCATCAAATCCATGTTTGACATATTATCATGAGAAAAAGTTGTTGTAAAATTAGTGAAACAATCTCTTAATTCATTATCATCCAATAACATCAACTTATTTGAATCAAATAAGAATCCAAAAATATTTCCAAATGTTGTTAATTATTCAAATATATTCTTCAACAAAGCAATTTCCATATCCATAATAACTAGAAAGTAATTAACTCTGAAAGAATCCTCAGTTGATTGTATTTATCCATCATGATCATTTTCATCAAATTATTTTTTCCTAATAATACAATGTCTAGTTGGAAATGCAGGCTCTACATTCATCTCATATGTAAGATTTTTGTCAATATTCATATTAGAGGCAAACTCCTCGTCTCTATATTTCTCAAAAAATACCTCACACCTTCTAATTGCTCTATAGTAGCATCAATGTACATAGATTTAGACTGTAACTTTGTACTCACCATGTTAATAGCAAAAAAAATATCATATCAAATAACCATACTAAGTAAAAACTCAAAACTCTCAATTAAACTAACCAAACTTTCCACTTCACTATTTGACTTGGCATCATCACAAGATCTAGATAATTTCATCAAAGCCAATCTTATTTTAGGAACTTGAAATTTAATAGTTATTAACACTTTTTATTCAACTTTCCTAACGAGTGTTAGACAATGATTTTATGGTTAAGCCCTAAACATTATCAAGTAAAACCTTCCACATTTTAAGAGAACTTGAAAATAATGCATATATGTGTTGCACAACTTCAAAAAATGAAACAACTTTAACATAAGAATGTTACATATCATTAAAAGTAAGATTAAGATTATGATAAGCATATGACATAAATAATGCTCTAGGATTTATTTCAAGTAATCGTTTTGAAACCTTTGTAATTTTTCCTTCATATTAGAACTATTGTCATAACCTTGTCCCTCATATTATAGACATTAAGATCAAGAGACTTAAATATATTCAATAATTCATTGAAAAGTCTCAATCCTATTATGTCATCTATCTTCAAGAACTCTAAAAAGTACTCCTTTATTTTTATTTTTTATTTATCATATTTACACTTCGTACTAACAAAATCATTTGTTCTTGATGTCTCAAACATGGGGCATAATCAAGAATAATAAAAAAGTATTTCACCTCTTTAATGATCATTATGATAAGACTTCTAACATTGTAAGCTAATAGAGAAATCAACTCATTTTGAATTTTGTGACCAAGATAATAAAGATGAATTTCATGATTTTTGAATGTTTCTAACATGATCTTGCATTACTCCATCAAATTTAGCAATCATCTTAATTAATCTAAAAAATTACCATTACCATCTTGGTAAAGTTTCTCATTGGATCCTCAAAAAGCCAAATTATATTTACCAAGACATTTCACAATAGAAATTATTCTTATTAAAACTTGTCTCCAACATTCTTTCTTCTGTACAATTTCTTAATGCAAATTTTTATTAATTACTTAAATTTTGCTCGATCTTATCCTTAATGTATTCTAAGTCCTCATGTTAGTCATATGATCAACACTATTCTCATGTTCTTTAAGTCTCTCACTAAGATGCTTCCATCCCTAAATCCATCATTTACTAATGCGCTTTTTTTGCTATTAAATTTGAATAACTTATAGTAAGAAACAATATACTTTATCTATATATTTAGAGTAAATCAACCATTTTTCTAATGATAATCTCTCCATTACTCAAGAAAGTTATTGGTAGTCGAGATGCATATGCTCCAGTGGATGTGTGACATTGCTAGAAGAGATAAGGTACAAAATAATATGGTGAGAGACAAACTACAAGTGGCTAGTATTGTCGACAAGTTGAGAGAGACTAGGTTTAGGTGGTTTAGGCATGTGAGCAGGAGGCACCTTGATGCTTTTGTGCGACACTGTGAGAAAATAACACTTCGTGACTACAAGAGGAGAAAAGGAAGGCCAAACAAGAATTGGAGGGAAGTGATCAAGAAGGATATGATAGAGTTGGCCCTTACTGAGGAATTGGCCAGAAATAGAAAATTTTGGTGCGCTAGGATACAGGTAAAGGATATCCTTTAAAGTTTGAAGTGCACCAAAATAGTTAAGGAAGTTATTGGAAGCTGTTTACTGTAAAGCTCTGATGACGTATTTACCGCTTAGGAAGTCTAACCCTAGTGTCCAATCTGTCTTTTCTAGTTACAAGTCATGGACAAGTTTTTCTGTCCTACTACTTGGCTTTTTAGCTCTGTGTATGAGGAAAGGTCCCTTAAGGCCATCCGATACTGTTGGATTGTTCATACTCACATGGCTACTGAGCAAGGATCCCTAGCATAACTCAAGACATGAAGAGTTGCACTTTGCAGCTTATCAGGTATTAGCAGATTTAGGCATCATATCAAGTATTTTCTTTTCTTTTTTTCTTTTCTTTTATTTATTTATTTATTTTGGTTTTATTTATTTACTCTTTTAACATATCAGTTTTTTTTTAACATATCTACTCTTTTAACCTGCAACACTTTTTTCATTATTACATTTACATGTGGGTACTGGAAACAGACTCTCTACTCTGTAGGTATAAGGTTGTGTACTATCAGACTTCCCCAGACCCTGCATTGGTGCGGGATTTGGATTGGGTGTGATGATGAATAAGAATATGGAAGATGGTGAGAGCTATTGTTTAAAGGAAACACAAGATTCGATTCTCATATAGGCCCTTTGTTGAACTAAAATGTCTCTAACTTTATTATCAAGATTATCCTAATTTCTTAGACCATAAATATCCAATATAGGAATTAGTTGCTCATCTGCCCTTAAATTTTCTAAATTAGATGCATTTGGTAGATGATCATGCTCATTCAATTTACTAATATACTCTTGAATCTGAATCTCATCATTTAAATTTTCTTTATGTTGTTCGAAATTATCTTCACCTAATTCCTCATGATTCTTACCAAAGGAGCCTACTCTTTTAATAAATTTATTAATTACTCCTTTTTGGGATTCAATTAACTATTCTACTTGTTTTCTTTTTTTCCCTTTCCAAACAAATGCTTTTTAGGCAACATAATATAAACCAATTATAACACAATTGGTTTAGAAAAAGAAAAGAAGCACCTATATAGAATTAGAAGAAGTATGTAGGCACAACAAAACATCAATTGCTCGAAAATATATCACAAAAATATATCAGTAGTATTATATCTATGACAAAGGAAAAAGTAAAGATAAAAATTTAATATTGTATATTAAAGATGAAAAAACTAAAACAAGCTTTTATGATAGAAACTATTATATTCAAATTTTGGTTTCAATTTTTCAATTAATTTTAAAACATCAAAATCTAGTAGTCATTTACTTTTCACCAAACGTAACAAATATTGAAATTATAATTGATCTAATTATGATGATGATAATAGTTCGAAGAAAAAGAGAAATAAATTATCTTTTTGACAATAGATATATATGGAGAAATTATAATAATCTTATCATAAATACATATTTTAAAATAAATATGATAAAAAATAAATATGATAAATCGAAATATAGTTGAATTACAATGTATCTATTGCAAAAAAGTGAATTGATTTTTTCAAATAAAAATAAAAGTTTTCAATGTAACTTTATTATAATATATTAATTTTAAATTAATTGAGCGAATAATTTTACTTCCATTTTTATTAATGATGTTAATAATATTTTCTTATATTTTAGTAAAATTAATAATTAAATAAATACTATAAAATAATATAGTGATCATTAACATCATCATCATCACACCCAATCTGAAATCCCACAGTGAAGCGGGTCTGGGGAGGTCTGATAATATGCAGCCTTATCCCTATATAGTAGAGAGGCTATTTCCTGTAGACTCACATGCAGATGTGACAGAAAAATCATAAGACAGAGAGAGAAATTTAAGTAAATAGAATTACAATACAAGACAATAAGGACATACATGAGGGTTGACCAGATCTGCTATTATCTTACACTTGGTAAAGACAAGCTCTTTTGTCGCCACTCGTGTCAGGAGTCTTCGTTGGGTGATCATGAGGATGCGACAATCCTACAGCTTTAGGCATCCATCGCGGGAATCTTCCCCAAACTATAACTTCTCTGCAACCTAGCCCAAAAATGTACTACTCGCAATACTTCCTATGCAGTAAGTATGAGGCGCAAGGACTCCAAAAGGTGTCATTAACCCTTATCCTGTCCCGACAGACTTTCTTAACTCTAGCAACTACCTCAATGAGGGCCAACTCTGACATATCTTTCTTGATCACTTCCTTCCAGGTCTTGTAAGGCCGTCCTTTCCTCCTCTTGTATCCACTAAGGTTTATTAACTCACAACACGTCGTACCAGAGCATTAGAAGGCCTCCTGCACACATGCCCAAACAAGCTTAGCCTTTTCTCTCTCAACTTGTTTGTAATACTAGCCACCTGTAGTCTGGCTCTCACTACTTGATTTCGTACCCTATCCTTGATGATAATGTCACACATCCATCTAAGCATACGCATCTCTGCTACCAACAACTGTCGCATATGCCTATGTTTAGTAGGCCAACATTCTGCCCCATATAATATGATAGGCCGAATCACCATTTTATAGAACTTCCCTTTGAGTTTTATAGGGACCTTATTATCACATAAAACACCTGAGGCACTCTGTCATTTGTTCCATCCAGATCTAATACGATGTAATATATCACCGTCGATATTTCCATCTCTTTGAATGATGGACCTGAGATATTTAAAACTCGATTTTTGTGGTATGATGTCAGTGCCAATCGCTATCTCTGCCTCTCATACCATCTGGCTACCCGAAAAGTTGCAATCTAAATACTTTTGCTTGGACCTGATCATTTTAAAACTTTTCGATTCTAACACTTCTCTCCAACGTTCCAGCTTTGCATTAACCCCTCTTTGGTATCATCCACCAGGACAATGTCGTCAGCAAATAACATACACCAAGGTACCTCTCCTTGAATATGTTTGGTAAGTTCATCTAACACTAATGTGAATAGAAACGGACTTAAAGCTGAGCCTTGGTGTAGTCCAACACCAATAAAGAACGCCTCCTTGTTGCTCCCTATCGTCCTTAGGCTAGTCAAATTTCCTTCATACATATCCCTAATTACGCTGATGTATGCCCTATGACTGTCCTTAGCCTCTAAACACCACCATATGAGTTCTCTACGCAACCTGTCATATGCCTGCTCCAAATCTACAAAAACTATATGCAAGTTTCGTTTTCATTCCCTGTAGCTCTCTATTAGTCTCTAAAGGCGATGTATTGCTTATGTCGTGGACCTACTAGGCATAAATTCGAATTGGTTGGCCGATATAGAAGCTGCTCTCCGTACTCTCTTTTTAATTACTTTCTCCCACAGCTTCATGATATGACTTAGTAATTTGATGCCTCGATAGTTTTGACATTATTGAATGTCTCCTTTGGCTTTGTACAAGGGGATTACCCTACTCAATCTCCATTCATCCGACATCTTAGCTGACACTAGAATCTCATTAAAGAGTTGTACTAACCACTTAATACCGACAACTCATCTTTGCTTCCATACCTCTATGAGGATGCCATCCAGTCTTACAACCCTTCCGATCCCCATTCCCCTCAATACCTTTGTAACTTCTCCCCTCATGATTATCCCCCATAACTTCCTATTTAGACAAAGTCCCCACATGGGAGGTTCTCCTAACTCTATGTTGACCATTATGTCTTCATTATAAAGGCCATAAAAGTACCTCTTCCATCTCCCCTTGATGGATTGGTCATCTGTGAATACCTGTCCCTCTTTGTCACGTATACAACAGACTTGGTTGAAATCCAACGTCTCACTTGCCCTAGCTCTCGATATCTTAAAAATTCTTTGTGCTCCTCTAACTGTATCCAAATCCCTGTACATATTCTTGTACGCTTCTCTTTTGGCCACTGAGAAAATATTCTTTGCCTTCTGTTTTGTCATTTTATACCTCACTATATTAATGATCCACTCCTCTTCTGTTGCACTTGCCAGTAGATTGTTAAATGCTCTCTTTTTTGCCTTTACCACCCCTAGATCTCGTCAGACCATCACTAGGATTCCATCCGACCTCCACCCCGTCTTCTAGAAACTCTTAGGAGTTTAGTGACAGTCTCTCTCACTATGGGGGCTACTCCTTGCCACATCCTATTCACATCCCCACGTACACCCCATGGTGCATTATTCCTAACCTGAGTCTTAAAATGTTCCACTATGTCCCCTTTGAATCTCCCCTATCTAATTCTGCGGCATGGCTTGAAAAACTCACTATAACTATTATTTTTGTTACCGTCAAAGTTATATCACTCACTAAATAAGCATTCGTGAAAAAGTTAAACATAATTTACAGAATTGATTATTAAGTATTATTGTAATTTTTATATTATTCTAGTGCGACGGTAACCTTTTTACTGTCAAAATTATCTCACCCACTTTGATTTTTTATATTTACAAATAGTTTTCTTCCTAAAATAGAATTACTGATAAGAATAGAACTCCCTAATTGGTGTAGAACTTATGCATATTTTCTTAAACAAAATTATGGTTTTCATTGTTTCTGTGTAAGAAATTATAAATTAATAAGTAATAAAATTATTGATATTTGTACTAAGAAAAGCTAACGTTAAATTTGGAAGTTAAAATAGCACTCTTATTAAAACTTGAAAGAAATTAAATATTAAGAGTCCCTTCTACTAGCAAGTATTAATTTTGACTTATTTTATAAAGGTGGGCTTTAACAGATGCTTTTTGTACCCTTCCTCAAGCCTGGGTTGTTAAGTAGATATTTCTTGATTTCTCTTATAAGATTCTTCTTGGACAAACTTAAAACTACAAAAATGAGCATACCTTGTAGCTGATTAGAGGGCTTCAAGGCTGGAAACACGTTTTAAAGGAAGTGTCTTCCCAAAAACACCCTTGAACATTCTTATAACCATAACACTTTAATTCAAT
>JAOQMP010000007.1:3622448-3633556 GCA_027563575.1 Erythroxylum pedicellare
ACATCTAGGTATTCTTCAGGTTATGAGTAAGTGTTTGTTGCTTGGAATTTACAATCAAAGTTGTTTGAACCCCCGTTGAAAATCATATATACTATTTGATATTTTTCTTCTTCAATTCCCTTGTATAATCTCCTTTTTCTTTCCCTCCATACTAAGTAGATGGTGGTAGTAAAGGTTGTCTTAATGTGCAACCCATTTGGCTTTCCCTGCTTGGTGCTACCAATGATCATGTTAATTATTTCTCCCCACTAAAAAGTGTAATAAGGGACTAGTAATATGCTCATAATTCTTCTCCAAATTGCTTTTGTGTAACTATAATATAAATATAAATGATTCCAACTCTTTTCAACTTGTTTACAAAGAAAACAAGTAGGATCATATATCTAAATTGCTTTTGTGTAACTACAACATAAGTATAAATGATTCTTACTCTCTTCAACTTGTTTACAAGGAACACAGGTAGAATCATATACCCTAAACCATCTGTCTTTGGTTCTAAGCCTACTCTTAATTACCAACTAAGAATGAACTGAGGCTTTTGCATTTAAAGATTATTTCCATAGTATTTCATACTAAGGGACTTCTTTAACATTGCTTGCAAGTATCTTATGACAAGAGCTATTGCTGAAGGTACCTTTCAGGTTGGGAGCATAAATGTAGCTATCCTCTTTATGGGCCTCAGGAATTTGTGGTAAGCAGTCTGCAAGTAAGAAGAAACTTCTGAAACTGCCACCAATCTCTATTGTGGATAAGTGTAGATACTCTAGCATTGCTTGCAATTCTATTTATGAGTTTTGCTATATTTGCTCTTTGGCAAACTGGGTTATATATAGTCCAGTTATCAAACCAAAACCAAATGTTTGCTCCATCTCCTAACTGATGCTTAATATGGGGATAAACAATGTCTCTCAAGTTAAGTAAATAATTAAAAATCCAAGAAAATTCACCGAGAATTTTCAATCTGCAGAAATGCTGATCATTAAGATGATATTCATTCACCCACTTAACCCATAATGCTTGTTTATTAGTGAAGAGTCTCTATATACTCTTACATAAGAGTACTTTTTGCATCTGTGAGATTAGAATAATACCTAACCCTCCTTGCTTCTTTAGAATAGTGAGATCACTCCATTTAACTTTAGCCTTGTTGCAAGCTTTTGTTTTCCCGGACCATAGAAAAGTTTTTGAAATCCTGTCAATCTCTTTGTTAACTCTCTTAAGTAAAACAACATTTGTAGACCAGTGGATATGCAAGCTATTTAAGACTAAAGATATGCGTGTCAGTCTAGCTGCAGTAGATAAGAATCTATTTTACCATGCATTGATCCTACGTTTGATCTTCTTAATTAGAGGAGAGAAGTCTAAAAACTTGGGTTTGTTAATTGTAATTGGAATTCCCAGATATTTGAATGGAGGTGAATGCAATGCAAATCCAACATTATTGTTAATTTCCTCTTGATTTCTGACATCCGAGGATATGTACAAGCTAATCTTCTCCATATTCACCTTAAGTCTAGACCATTTTGAAAATATGTGCAAGCTGTTTAGCAATATGCTTATAGAATGGTTGTCTGCACTAATAAGAAGCATGAGGTCATCAACATGAATCAAGTAAGATAATTTAATATGTCTACATTTACAATGGTATATAAATATGGCATTGCATTCAATGAGTTTAGATATCATTATGGAAATCCTTTCCATAGCTAAGGTGAAAAGGTAAGGGGAAATTGGATCCCCTTGCCTTATCCCTCTAGTATTCTTCAAGGATGGAGCTGGAATACCATTGATGAAGACGTTGAAAGATGTAGTTTGAATGTATTCCATTCCAATTCTTGAACTTGAGTGGTAGACCTATTGCTTGTAAACAATCTTGTATGTATCTCCAACTGATAATGTCATAGACTTTGAAAAAAATCTATTTTAATCAAACAAAATTTGATATTCTTGCCTGTCTTGTATTCCCCTAACAACTCCTATAAAATGAGTATGTTATCTCCAATATTTCTCTCTAGTCAGAATGTCCCTTAAGCATGATTTATAACTTCTTTTAACAGTACTTTGAGCCTTATAGCAAATAGCTTAGCAATAACCTTATACAATGTTATGCAATAAGATATGGGTATGAAGTTTGTTATGGAAGGTGAGTTTTGCTTTTAGGGTGTAAGGCATATGTAGGAGTGATTTACTTCCTTAGGCATTTTGGTTTTGAAAATTAGTAATGCACAACTCTTGTATTACATATTTAAACCTTATTGTGGATCAAATTATAAGATCACACGACTGAATTTATATTTTTAATATCTTTTGTAAAACAGTAACGGATGTCTATAGAAAAATGTAATAGGATGGATGTAATATCATTTATAATACATATAACTAAGATTACATTATCCAAGAATCAAGCTTTCAGGAGAGGGAGAATTTAGAGAGAAGCCATAGACAGAAACCACACAATATTTTTCATTGACAATGTAAAACTTAGTATTCAAAAACAACTTAATCGGTGGAAGAGATTCAATTCATATTTGAATTTTGAGATTCAGTTCACCTGTTCATGTATTCGTTTGAATTTTTTGTCAATTTTATTTACATGAATTTAAGAATATAAATAAAATATAACACAAATTCTATTAGAGAATAATCATATCTTTGAGTTGAAGAATTAAAATTATTATTTATATACCTTGTTAATTTTCTTCATCTTATTTATCTATACATATAAAAACTTATGTCAGTTTAACTAAAAGAAATTATTTCAATTTAAATAGTTACTATGAAAAAGTGAAATTAAAACACAATAATTAGTTTTAGTGTTAAAGAATAAACCCCCAACATATATATATAAACATTAATGAAACAATTATATATTTATCAATGTAAAAGACATGTGAGCATAAATTAAAAGCATCTCGTGTCTACTACCTATTTTTTGTAATAATGAAATAACTTGCACAAATCTTGGAAATTATTAGCATGATGTGGTGTATCTTTATGGGATTTTAAAGCAATATTTAACACATTTCTTGTGCTTTACGCAACCAGCTAATCAACCCTATGTTCACAGACAAATTGACAATAACATGTTGGAGGATAAAGTATCAAACCCAAATGTCAGAAGCTTGCGTCGAGTTAGTGGAAGGGCTCGGAATGACATTATTAGTTTAGTCGATAAAGCTGAATAATGACAAAAGTGATGGGATGAATAAGACTATGTTTATATAAAAAATCCTACTTCCGTCGAGTTGGTGGAAGAGCTCGGAATGAGATTATTAGTTTATTCGATAAAGCTGAACAATGGCAAAGGTGATAAGAATAAGACTATGTTTATATATAAAATCCTAACAAAACTTGTTTTTGATTCATAGAGAAACAGAAACTCTTCAACTGGAAATGGGTCAGAAGAGAGTTTTACTTCTGTGCGGTGATTACATGGAGGATTCGGAGGTTCTTTTTGAGTTTCTTTAATTTCTCTTCATCTGTTCTTTCTTAAGTTGCTAACTGATTGATGGATTGAATTGGAAAGGCGATGGTGCCATTTCAAGCGCTCAAGGCATATGGAGTAGAAGTGGATGCTGTGTGCCCCGGAAAGAAAGCTGGAGATGTTTGCCCAACTGCCATTCATGACTCCGCTGGTCATCAGGTCTTTTTTCCATTTCATCCTTTTTCTCTATTTTGATTTTTACATGCACAACGAACTTTCCTGATTCATATGGCGATGCTCATGGTAGACTTATTCTGAATGGCGAGGTCACAATTTTTCCATCAATGCAACCTTTGAGGAGGTTAATTTTCGCACTTATGATGGCCTCGTCATACCTGGAGGCCGTGCACCAGAGTATCTTGCTATGAATGAGTCCGTGTTGGATTGTGTAAGGGAATTTTCCAACTCCGGGAAGCCAATTGCCTCTATATGCCATGGACAGCTGATCTTGGCAGCTTCAGGCTCTGCAAAAGGTCGCAAGTGCACTGCTTATCCCGCCGTTGGACCTGTTCTCGTTGCTGCTGGTGCTCATTGGATTGAGCCTGAGACGTTGGCTTCCTGTGTTGTTGATGGCAATATCATCACTGGAGCTACATATGAGGGCCATGCTGAGTTCATTCGTCATTTTGTCACTGCTCTTGGTGGGACAATCAGTGGTTCAGAGAAAAGAATTCTGTTCCTATGTGGGGTAAGTGTGGTGTGGCTGGTTTATTCAATAGTTACTTAAACAAACAATTTGTTTTCAAATCCTAAACCTCCAAAGACAGATTGAAATAAAATTGTTTCAATTACTATTAATAATTTAAAGAATAGCAAAACTAATTCTTGTTTCGCATGACTTTATACCATACGTGATAAATGGTTGTGATAGGATGTCTTTTATATTCTTAATAACCTACTTGTCATGCTGCTTTTACATTCTTTCTACTAACTCAATAATGTATGAACTTTAGTTTGAAAAGAGGATAGGCAAACTTGAATCCAACTGATCAGGCCCATTTTTTTGGTAAATAAGAGGTTGACCATGTTTGTCTCGTTGAACTTAGTTGTTGATTTGTTGACCATGTTTGTCTCGTTGAACTTAGTTGTTGATATGTTTATTAACTTCATGTATCTTTGTTAATATTTTATTTTCCTAAAGTTATATTTACCTATACAAGCTTCACACTGATGAAAAAACTGCTTAATAAAGATCAACCATGTTAATGTTTTTCTTTTGCCTTGTTATTTGCTTCCTTAAATTCAAAAAGTTGATGTTGATATTGTGGCCATCTTAATGACATTTTTTGCCTGGTTATTTTCCTCCCTAAATGCAAAAGAATTAGTGGGTTGACTCAATATTGTTGTGTAGCCAAGTAAAAGAAATTCAATCACTCAAGTGTTTGATCATGGACCATTACATTGTAGGTGTCTGCTCAGATTTGGGTCAAACTGGATCTGGCGACATATTCCATTAATTACTAGTTGTTGATTCATTCTTTCTTTCCAGGATTATATGGAAGATTATGAGGTAATGGTTCCTTTTCAATCCCTTCAAGCACTTGGATGTCATGTGGACGCTGTTTGCCCCAAAAAGAAGGCTGGGGATACCTGCCCAACTGCTGTCCATGACTTTGAAGGTGATCAAACATACAGTGAAAAGCCAGGTCATCTTTTCACTCTAACAGCCTCCTATGAAGGCTTAGATGGCTCAAGTTATGATGCCCTTGTTATTCCTGGTGGAAGAGCCCCTGAATATTTGGCCCTGGATGCATCAGTAATTGCCTTGGTGAAACAATTCATGGAATCCAGGAAGCCAGTTGCATCTATCTGCCATGGGCAGCAGATCTTAGCTGCTGCTGGTGTTTTAAAGGTACTAATTCTGACAGATTCTAGGAAATTTTCCGTCTATGGTTATATTGAAGACAAATAAACTTATATATTGACCCAGTGCTAGATTGTTGTGTGCATTGATCACTTTATGGTTATTTGCTCAATGTTTTGGTGCTAGTAAATTGGGGATAAGGCATAAAGCGAGAAGAAATTATCAGAATTGGAGTTCAATTATTAGATTATTCATAATAGTAGGCTAACCAATTAGATTACAAAGTGAGAAAATGTTCGTTGGCTCATGCTCTTCAAGTTTCTATGATTTCAGTTATTATCTTGGTTCATTTCTCTGGTGTTTGATCTAATTCATTTCTCTGTTGTGGACTATACTAACCTTATATGGCCAGATTTTCTGCATAGTGCTTATTTTCTAGTTCAACAATTTGGTAGATGAGAGAATTAGTTTTTAGACCCTGTTTCCGTAAGGCTCTAAATATTATAGTGTTTGCCAATTGTGCTGCAACTCTGGGGACTTGAAAATTTGGTGTATCGTTCATTATGTTGGAAGAGGCGGTGGCTTGTATGCAACTGGGTCATAACAAGTAAACTCTAATGGATTTCCCATAAATAGTCAAGTTATTTAACTGGAAGATTCATAGAGCAGAAGTTATTGTAGATTTGATAAATCTGCTTTGTGATGATTTTAGAGTTTAAATATTGGGAAATTGATGGTTTAGTTGCAAGAATTAAAAGGGTTCGAGTTGAATGGTGGATCTGAATGCACTGGACAAGAGGATTTCATCATCCTCTTAATACTTGTGTTAGGCAGCTTTTGGTCATTCATTCAGCAATACCAAAATCTTATGTTAGTCTGAGCAGCATCCTCAGTGCTTTTTCCTCCATTACTTATTTTGCTACGAAGTCAATAATTGGGTGATTTCATTTTGAAAATAATTTTACTCATCCTCGTCAAGTAAATAAGCATGTCTAGCAAAATCAAAAGATTGTTTCTCCTCCCAAAAGACTACGACGAGTTTAATGCATTACTTCATATTTATGAGTAAATAGGAGCTCCTAATTAATCTCATAGTTGGACTTATCCCCAGCCCTGGTGCGACGGGATACACTTTGCCTTTTACATTTCATCTTTATTGACCATTTCTACAACGTAAATGATGGAGAGAACAAATTCCGGCCGGTCATTCAATCACTGTTTTGTTTTCTGTAAATGGTATCTCTGTAATTAGTCGCATGCTTTTTTATATGTTCATCTTGTAGGGAAAAAGATGCACTGCATACCCTGCTGTGAAACTAAATGTTGTCTTGGCTGGGGCAACATGGGTAGAGCCTGATCCAATAGATCGCTGCTTCACTGATGGAAATTTAGTGACTGGAGCTGCTTGGCCTGGCCACCCAGAGTTTATTTTTCAGTTGATGAAATTGCTTGGTATTCACGTTTCATTTTAGTTACTGTTGTTCAGCTCTTAGCACTTAATGTGTAGCCTATAGATAGTAGTTAGAACCTTTTGGCACACATTGACATGTGAATACTGGGAGCCACGACTCTGTCAATGTGTGATCTCCCTTATGAGTGGATTGTCGTTTGATGTTTATCGCCTCTGTACCTTTATACGTCACATGCAAGAGTTTGTATGACTATCTATCAAGCTTTGGTTTCTCTTTTTCTAAATCTGAGTGAGAATGATTTCGAATCAAATTATTGTTATATAAGAAATAAGATGAAGAAAAGAAACAAATTTGATGGCTTAATTTTTACTTTTCTGTTTGATTTCAATTTTACCTTTTTGCATTGATTTTGATATATATTTTGTAAAGGCCAAATGTATTTGTTTTTTAAATCATTATAACATTTTTGTGATGACAATATTAAAACACAAAATAAAGTTGGAGACAAATTTATTTTTTAATTAATTAATTATTTATTTTATTTAATCTCTTATGTAATTTTATTAATAAATTTCGTCATATTTTTATGGAATATAAATAATTAAATAAATAAGATTTTTTTAAATTTAGAATTCAAAATAGTATTTATTTACTAAAATAGAATAAACATATAATTTATAAAATTTTCTTTAATAAGTAATTATTTATATTATAAAATTAAAATATTTTATCTAAAATAATTATCAACTCATAAGTTGCATTTTATTTTTCAAAATAAATTTTTATATTAAAAATTTGATTTTATTAGTGAAAAATAAATTTAAATACTTATTTATGAGAAATCAAATTATAACAATCATAATTTTTATTAGTAGTTATTATTAAAGGCAAAGGAGGACTTAGGTAAGAATATTCTCTTTCTCCTTACCTATTTTTAATTTGCATGAAAGTTCTCACTTTCCTGCTGAAATATAAAATCTCAGCTTGCCCAACATCAAATATCACTCCAAGTGTAATTTTTTTTTTGTTTTTTGAGAATTAAAATTGTATTGAAAAGAAAGAATAAAGAATATTCTCAAAAAGGTTCTAATCTCTCCTTAGTCTTTTACAACAAAAGCTAACTTAAAATGACATCATACATTAGCACCTATTAGAACGACATCGTTACACCAACAACACCCTCATTTACCAAAACAATATCGTTTGAAACTAAGGTAAGGATCTTCCCTTTCTACGCTTAGAACGTTCTAGTATTACCGAATTAGGGTTAAGGAGAAGGTATGATCGGAGGTAGTTTCCTTTCTTGGATTCCTTCCATCTAGCTAGAGGTAAGGATTTGATCTTTGTTTATCATCCCTCTTTTGATCCTTCTCGTAACTTGGATTGTAATCTCACAGTCATGTGTTTATCTTCGTAGGGGAAATCGGCAAGTGACGAGGAACTCGTGGAGATCTGATGGTTTCAACTGAGCTAGTTCAATTGATTAGGTAATATTTTAGCTTCATCTTTGTTGCTTTTTCTGTTTTGTATTTCCTCTACATCTCTTCCCTATACATATGTTTACATTCTGAGCGTAGCTTCAAGTTATACATTCAGTGAAGTTAAGATAGTTGTGTTGCATGTCTGATTGAAGTTTCGAAATAGAATGAGCTTTTTGAGTTCATAGAGGATCTCAGATACGAGAACCTCTTTGGACGAGTTGGTTCCACCAAACCGTCTGAGGTTCCTTTACTTCCGTAATCCATATACACAAAGTCCTAGGGATAAAACATGGGTATGTCTATTTAGGTTAATTTTGAACAACCTATAGGATAATGTTCCTAGGATTTAGCCATAGGCACCTGTTAGCTATAGATTCCCATACATTGTTGCTATAAGGGCATGTGAAGAAGGGATGATCTCTTGTTTCCACATGGTTCTTGCATATTAGATATGCTCTGTCCATTTGCAGATAGTGAATTCTATTAGTACTGTTCAACCTATTTAGGATTGTTAACCATATTATGAAAAGATACCCTTAAGGTCAATACCTTGCTCTAAACAATTTTGTACCATTCCACCTTTTGTTTCCTACATCTTAATAGATCTCTCGTAGCCTTGTTGGTGAGTTTATGGATAGATTGGGTCTGCCAGTAGAATGTGTCCAGAGAGTTAGGTTAGGGAAGATATGATGGTTAGAGATGCCTCAAGTTTTAAGGAAAATTCCAGGTGCCCTTCCGTAATCATTGATCTGAGTTAAGCTTGAGTGAAGCAATTTGGGGACTGCTTAGATTGCTATAATGATGTATAAGAGGTCCCAAGTTAAACCAGTTGCCAAACTAGACATATGTCAAGTTACCATTCCTAATTTTGCAAGAGATCCCTTCTCGGACTTTATCCCTTAATTTCATAATCTGGTTAAGAAAATGAGAGTGAGGATGATTTCTTAATGCTCCATAGGCTTCTTTCCTTGAGAAAATAAGAGTAGCCATTTTACCCAAAGTAAGTTTTTATCCATGAGAATCTATTATGGTCTTTTCAAGATTATGGCTTGATTTGTAATTTTGATAGGAGTTATGTTTATGCCTCCTTCATCTTTAGGAAAACAAATATCAACTTATTTCATTTTAACTGAACCTTTAACACCATTTGGGTGATTCCATAAGAAGTTCTTGAGGAATCTTTTGATGGTTTTGATAACTCCAAGTGTAAGTTGCTATCACTAACAATTTTATGTTTTTACAGATGATCTTTGTAACGCCCCATATTAAGAGTTAGAATATTAGGAAATTTCAATGCATAATATGCTTTGCATAATTGAGTTTTTGCTTATTTATGCATAGGCATTTTTTGGATTCAAACAAACAATTGTACATGCATTCATGACATTTTCGGATAAAATGTATTAATAAATGCGATTAAATTGTGGGAAATTATTCTGAGACTATTGGAATTATTTCAAAAATTTTAGCAAATTTTAGGAATTTATGAATTGGGATAATTATGGACTAGGAAAATATTGAAAATGGACTAATGGTAGTGAGACATGTGGAAATTTTAGTTGGTGACATGTATTTCATGCAAAGTGAATACGTGGGTTAAGTTTTTGGTTAGAAGGAGCTTGTTTTTCACTGTAAGCTTTCAACACACAACTTGTTCCTTATTTTTAGTTATCCACTGAAATCTCATTGTTGGAGAATTGTTACAGCTTTCGCCGAAGGTTAATGTTAGAGTTTTCGTTGAACAAGTAAGTGTTGTTTTCATGAAACTCGATGAATATATGCTTTGTTTTTCATGGTTTATGCATGGGTATTTGAGTGTTCATAGAAATGAATCAAATGAGTTTGATGATGCTTGAAAGATTGAAATTTGAAATTGTGCATGAGATGTGTAAGATGGGTAGCTTTGATGGTGTTCAGAATGGGTTAAATGAGAAATTAGTGAAGTGAATAGTACCAAAAATGGAACAAATGCAGAAAAATATAATTATACATGAATGAGAAACGGATTTTTGATATTGGATATGAACCTTGGATCTTTGTTTTGTTTTGTGATGTTGAGCTAAAATGAGGATAGATTGGAGTGTCGATTGTGTTAAATGAAGTGAAGGTATAGAGGAAAATGAGAATGGAAAATACACAATAGTGAGAGAAAGCTTATGTAAGGAATCGGTTTTTAGTATCTTATTATAAACTTGGTTTTGAGCGGTGTTAAGAATGAGTTCAGATGTTATAGAAGTGAAATAAAATGCTAAAGGTAAGTATACAAGTTAGTGATGAAGGATTCAAGGGAAGAGAGGAAGAAGATGATTAAAATGAAGTAAAGTTCACCGCGACCAACTTGAAAGATTTCATTTTTGTGAAAGTTCGCCGTAGCAAACTTTTAAGAATTTACGAAGAATTTTCCTCTCTGGAAAGTTCGTTGCAGCCAACTTTTGGCTCGTCGCGGCGAAGTTCCTGCACGACTTGAACATACTTTGGTATTTTAGACATAACTTTCTTTGTAGTTATTTGAATGGAGTGATTTTTGATTTGGATTAAATTAGAGACATAAGGCTACAAATTGTCTATAGAGATTAAATTCTAATTCTGCCTCTAAGAATATCAGAATCTGATTGGAACTTGAGATAAGAATTCTGCTGAGGCTTAAGAATAGTCCAAAATATTTTGAGAATAACTTTCAGTATACTAAACCAAATTGGATCATCTTGGTATCATTGGAAACCTAAGACAAAGAGGAACAATTTCTAGAAGGAAGTGTTTCCTAATTACCTCACCTTCCTGATGAGAATAATTGAGCAAAGTGAACCTGAAAGTTAGTTATGAGATAAATTTGGATTGAGCAATTGAGTATAGTTTCACATGATTGATAATGTGACAAGATTAAGGATAAGAAGCCCGGGAATTTGTCATGAACATGCATCATACAT
>JAOQMP010000007.1:3659374-3681824 GCA_027563575.1 Erythroxylum pedicellare
CACATCTGCCTTCCTCTTGATAGGAAACACCCAACATCTCCTCGAATAATCATCAATAAAGGATACAAAGAAATTTGCTGCTCCTAGGGACGTAACTAGTGCTTGTCATACATCAGAGTGAATCAATTCTAGAATCTCTTTACTTCTGAACTTTGATGTGTTGAACTTCAATCAATGTTGCTTACTCACAATGCAATGCTCACAGAAGGGTAGTGTTACCTTTGTGAGATCTGGAAGTATCTTCATTCCTTGTTCTGACATATGTCCAAGCTTCTTATGCCACGTCATTGCAATTTTGTGGTCTGGACTAGTCACTGCAACAGATGCCTCTCCTTCTTACAAAGTTACTCCCTTCAGCATGTACAGATTTGCAACAATCTTCTCTCCTTTCATAAATACTAATGCTCCTTTAATCACTTTCATGTTCTTATTTTGAATCTCAAATCTGAAATCGAGATCATCTAGTTGTCCTATAGACATCAAATTCTTCTTCAAGCCCTCCACATGGCGTACTTTTTCAATAGTCTGAGTTATCCCATCATACAGTTTAGCTTGATGGTGCCGATACCAACGATCTTTAGAGCTTGATCATTACAGCTATACACAGATCCCTCAGAGAAAGATTCATACTGATGGAACCATTCTCTTCGAGACGTCATATGAAAAGTAGCTGCTGAATCGAGAGGCCATATATCAACAAATCTTCTCTTACCTCCAATAGTCATTGCTACTTCACAGACCACTGCACCTCCATCATCTGAAGTATTTGTCGCGTTTTCTTGAGGAATAGAATCTCTCTTATTTAGATTCCAACAATCCTTCTGTAAGTGTCCTTTCTTGCCACAATTGTAGCATTTGAAATTCTTCTTTCTCCTGGATTTTGATCTGTCATGACTATGACTCTCATTTGAGCCACGTTCCATTGATCTTCCTCCTGTCATCACTAAGGCCTCCGCTTGTTACAAAGTTGTCAACCTATCTTCCTTACTTTTATGCGGACTCTCTTCTTCCAGAATAGCAGCTGCAATATTGTCAAAGACTAGAGTGTCTGTATTGTTTATTAAATTGATGATGAGTTGATCATAGAAATCTGGTAGACTTTGTAAAAGAAGTTCCGCATGTTCACTTATCTTTATTGTATGCCTCAATAATGTGAGTTGGGAAAATAGAGTATTTAAAGTATTTAAGTGCTCTGTCATCGAAGTGGATTCCGCCATGCATAAAGTGTATAGTTTCCTCTTCAGAAAAATTTTGTTGTGAAGTGACTTGGCCTCGTACAATTTTGTGAGGTGGTCCCATATTTCCTTCACAGTCTTCTTTTCCTCTATGCTAGATACTCCATCAGCTAAAGCTAGGTGAAAATTAGTTACAGCATTCCCGTCCATCTCGTTCCATTTTTCATCTGTGACTCCAGCTGGTCGTTCATTAATGGCCGCCAGACAATTATCTTTCCTCAAGATTGCCTTTATTTTTAACTTCCACAATGAGAAATTACTCCTATTGAACTTCTCAATATCAAATTTTACTGCCATTGCTTCTATCACGAACAGAATATAGCTCCCACTATTTCACATAAATAGTACCATATATATGAATAGTACCATATATGTGAATAGTATGTACATGTGAATATTTTCGTATATATGAATAGTGTCATATGCTTGAATAGTACTGTATACTTGAATTACAGTAACTACACAGTTTTATGCAAAATTAAATGAATGAATAGTTGTCACCTTTGAGGTTACTATTCATCAACTTTCACTGTACTCACCAGAACTCCGAACAGATTACGCCAAAAAATTTGTCATAATTTTCTAATCTCACTCTGATACCACTTGTTGTGAAAATCAACCGGATTAGAGCAGGTTTGCAGTTAAATAGGATTGAGGGGAATAGAAATGAACACACAGATTTTACGTGAAAACTCCCAAATTAGGATAAAAACTATAGGCAATGATAGAAGACTTTTACTATTGGAAAAACTAGAGAAGTACAAGGAAAAACTAGACCCAAAAATATATATAATATTTTTGTATCACCATTTCTCTCTCTTTTCTCTCACCTCACTTTCTCTCTTCTCTGCCTTATGTTTTTTTCATTGGCTTTGTTCCTCTCCTTCCTATTTATAGGCAGGAGAAGGAAGAGATGGTTGTCCAATTTGGCCAACCACTCTTTTGGCATATCACCAAAAAAACGGTGCCTAACTTGCCTATCAAGGATGACTGTCAACCATTGTTGACGGCAGCCATAGTTGTTGACAAAAAAGAGCTTTCAGCTCAAGAATGTGTGATGTTGTTTTTATTAGCGGAAATATGGAAATATATCATTTCCACTCCTTGTAGATCTCCATCCTAACATCTCAAAATCTTCTCATATTTATCTCTAACAGCTTCTTGCCATTCCAAGCTTCCCATATTTGTTGTCTTCCTCATTTCATGCAAACTTGTTTTTTATTTCCTTATCTTTAGTTATGTATATATAGCGATTCTTTGTAAACAAATTGTTAAGAAGTATACTCAAAATTCAAACTAGATTTTATATTTCTTTAGATTAACATGGTAACAGAGCCTTGATAATCAAACGGCTAGATTTTCTGTGTTACTTAGTTATTTGTTTTGTAGTGATTCCGATCACATCCAAAATTAGAATGGATACTCTCGACAGTCATAAGAATCATGACGTATTGGCCACGCGTTTCGACGGAACTAACTACTCTTTATGGGAGTTCCACTTTTGGATGTTCATAGAAGGCAAAGGTCATTTGGGAGTGCTAGCAGGTGTGACAATAACACCTACTGATGCCAAAGACCTTGCTATCTGGAAATCCAACAACGCTCGAGTTATTTCGTGGCTTCTCAATCACGTCACATCTGATATCGCTTTGAGTTTTCGGTCTTTCCTTTTGGCCTTCGATATGTGGAAACACCTCCGGATGATCTACCAACAACGGAACCATGCCCGCAACTTTCAAATTGAAAAAGACCTATCTGAATATGTACAAGGTGGCAATGATGTTTGCATTTTTTATTCTGGATTAATTTCTCTATGGTCTGAACAGAATTATAGCATGGGAGATAACATGTCAACTAATATTATCAAAGAAATCCTATGCGAATAACAGAAAAATCGTGTGGTTCAAATGCTTATGAAGCTTCGCTTGGAATATGAATCCATCCAAGCCAATCTCCTTAGTCGTGAATCCCTACCTGAAATAGAGATGGTTCTCGGTCACCTTATTCGAGAGGAAACTCGTCTACAAACCCAAGCTTCTACTAATGGTGGATCCTTTATTCACACGACTCTATGTTCTAGCCGAGTTAATTTTCGAAACACTTCTCAAATCAAAAGATGTTATGAATGTAATGATGAGGGGCATATAGCTTCACATTGTCAAAAGAAAATTTTTTGTGTGTATTGTAAGAAACCAGGACATATGCTTCCTGAGTACCGCCGCCGTCCTACCCAACTTGGCAATCCTAGTGTATTTTCTATCACTGCTCAGCCAAACCAGACTGCTGCTCATGTTACTCTTGCACAGCAACCATACACGCACGTTGTTTCAACTTTTGATCCGCATCAACAGAATGATACGCATAAACTATATGATGCTGCTTCTTTTCTTCAAACGCAGGCTCAGCCCATAGTCCAGCAACATATGACCTCTTCAAAACACACTCCCATAGCCAATTTTGATCCCATCTCGCTTACAAAATTGATTCAAGAGTCAGTAGTAGCCGCACTAAGTTCATTAACTTCTCAATACTTAGGTAATCAAATTAATAATAATACTTCTGTTTGGTTTACAGACTTAGCATGATCTAACCATATGATAGGGGATATTGAATCCATGAGCAATATGATTCCTATAACTTCTCAACAATAGGTTATTACGGCCAATGGCTATAGTCTTCCCGCTATAGGAATTGGTTCGGCAAAATTATTGTCAAATGTTTTATTTATGCCGAAACTTACAACTAATTTAATTTCTATTGGGCAATTAGTTGAACATAATTGCATTGTAGCATTCTCTCCTGATGTTTGCATTATGCAGAAGGACAAGGAGAGTGGTGGCAACTAGGCGTAAAATCGGACTTTTATTCTTATTTTAGTTCGTAACACCTCATTCCTTTAAATGCTTTCTTACTGCTTCTGATAGAGACATTGAACATTCGAAGGATTTATTAAATTTATGGCATTTATGCCTTGGGCAACCTCACGCCAAAAGGATCTCTTTTATGCTTAAAACTTTCTTGCATTTTTTGCCACATTTTAGTACGTTTAAATCTATATCTTGTGAAAATTATGCTTTTTCGAAAAGTCATAAATTGCCATTTTCTGTAAGTAATACCGATTATTTCAAACCGTTTGATTTAATTCATAGCGACATTTGGGGTCCATCCCCTATATTGTCTCACATTGGATTTAAATATTTTTTACCTTTTATAGACCATGCATCATGATACACATAGATATTTTTTCTTCGTCATAAATATGAGGTAGGACGTTTTATAAAAGAAGTTTTTGCTTATGTCGTGATGTAATTTCAAACAAAAATAAAGATTTTTAGATCAAACAATGATGATGAGTATATAAGTGACGACATTTAACAATTTTTTCAAGAAAACGGAACTATTTCTCAAACTACTTATCCGTACACACCCAAACAAAATTGGGTAGTTGAACGGAAGAATCGACATATCCTTGAAACTACCCTTGCTTTGTTAAACATGGCACATATGCCTTATATCTTTTAGGTTGAAGCACTTCGAACCTCTGTGTACTTAATAAATAGACAAGTGACAATCGTTAATAATAATGATTCTCCTTTTTTAAAACTTTTTTCAAAGAAACCAAAGCATGATCATTTACGTGTTTTCGGCTGCATTTGTTTTGTCCATCTCCAACGTCACGAATGAGATAAACTTTCTGCCAAAGCCGCAAAATGTATTTTCTTAGGTTATAATGATATGCAAAAAGGTTACCTTTACTATGACCCTATTAAATATTTTGTCCGTGTATCTTGACATGTCATATTTTTTTAACGATATCCAATTTCAAAAGATGACTTGCAAACTCGCTTTTGTCTACTACCCACCTTCTTTGAACATGATAATACTATGCCCATTGCGCCACCACCGCCTCCACCTCCAATTAATACTAGTGATAGTATGATATCTTCCATTGTTGCACCAAGTACTAACTTGATAGGAGCTATCCAAGATCCCATCCCGATTTGACGCTCTCAATGACATGTAGATCCTCTAGCTCGTTACGGATACTCCCCAGGAGAATATGGTAAATCTTATGCCTTAGTAACTACCTTTCCAATAGTTACTATTCCCACATCTTTTAAACAGGCAAACGAACATGAATGCTGGCATAAAGCTATGAAAGATGAGATGGATGAACTTTAAGAAAACATGACTTGGAGCCTCTAAACAAAACCTCCAAATACCTACTTGATTGGTAGTAAATGGATATACACAATAAAATACAATGCTGATGGCACTCTTGATTGATATAAGGCAAGATTGGTAGCTCAAGGCTACAACCAAGAGTATGGCCTAGATTATGATGAAACCTTTTCCCCAGTTGCTAAAATGCCAACTGTCTAAATAATTTTATCTATTGCGGCAAAGCAGGGGTGGAAACTTGACCAGATCGGTGTCAAGAATGCCTTCCTTCATGGTGACTTGCAAGAGGTGGTTTATATGAAACCACCTCCCAGATTTGCTCCATCGGATCCAACTCTGGTATGTCACCTCCATAAGTCCTTATATGGCCTGAAACAGGCTCCACGGGCCTGGTTTGAAACATTCCGAAAAACTATTATTCAGGTTGGATTCCAATAAAGTAAATGTGACTACTCCATGTTCTTTAGACCATCTAAATACGGTATCACTATTTTGCTTATTTACTTCGATGACATTATTATAACTGGTAGTGATACAGATGGAATTTTTCATCTTAAAACTTTACTAAATACAACTTTCAAAATGAAAGACCTTGGACTACCAACATATTTTTTGGGTTTGGAAGTATGTTATTTGTAGGATGGAATCAAGCTATCTCAAAAGAAGTACGCTGAAGAACTTATCAAACCCACCCTTATAAGTGATGATAAGATGGCATATACTCCAATGCAGCAAAATATTAAGTTCCATATAGAAGATGGTACACCCCTGCCTGATGCCACTTTATATTGAAGACTTATTGGAAGTCTTATTTATTTGACCATGACTCAGCCTGACATTCCATATCTGGCTCAAGTCCTTGGCTAGTTCGTCAATAAACCTTGCCAACATCACTATAGTGCCGTTCTCCGCATCATTCGCTACATACGAACCACCATCAACCACAAACTCTTCTTCTTGTCCTCTTCTTTTATGATATTATTCGGCTATGCTGATGCCGATTAGGCAGGTTGTTCATCAACTCGTCGATCTACCACAGGATGGTGCATGCTGCTAGGTACTCTCATTTCTTGGAAATGCAAGAAACAAACAAAAGTATCAAAATCTTCAATTAAGGCCGAATACTGAACAATGTCTGCAGTTTGTTCCGAAATTGTATGGATTCGTCGCTTATTAGGAGAATTAAATCAACCTCTTACGACCCACTATTCTTCATGGTGACAATATAAGTGCCATTCAAATCTCTACCAATCCCGTGCACCATGAAAATACTAAACACATCGAGGTTGATTACCACTACATTTGTGAACAGGTTGAAGACACAATTATCTAATTATCCTATAATTGTATACATGAACAACTTGTTGACCTCTTTACTAAGGCTATGTCATAGAACCTTCACAATTTCTTAGTATCCAAACTTATGCTCCGTGACACGTACCATTAGTTTGAGGGAGGGCATTAACGGGAATATGGAAATATATCATTTCCACATTTCCACTCTTTGCAGATCTCCATCTCAGCATCTCAACATCTTTTCATATTTGCCTCCAATGGCTTCTTGCCATTGTAAGCTTCCCATATTTGTTGTCTTCCTCATTTCATGTGATCTTGTATCTATTTCCTTATCTTTAGTTATGTATATATAACATCTTTGTAAACAGATCAGGGATGAAGAATATTCAAAAATTCAAACAACATTTTATATTTCTCTAGATTTACAAAATTTCTATTAATAAAAGGTAAATGCCCCTCCTCTAGTCTATGATAATAGTTCACATTATTGCATATAGGAGTTTTTTGACAACCTAGTTGGCGTTAGTAATGTTGTTCCTCTTACTGTTGTTATCGATGCTTCCATGGCAAAAGAAGCGCTTGAAGATTGAAGAAGGAAAAAGTAGGTGAGCTTCCGTGTTTTCACTTCCTGGTTATCTGCAAGATTTTATCTTTTATGGTCATCCCATTAATAAAGTAGGAGATGATTATACGTCATAGGATGTTTCAACATAATCAATTCTAAGGAAGTTCCCGAAATCGAAGTTCTTCAAATGATATAGGATGAAATCATGTCTTGTTTTCTCTTTTCATGAGGATTTTCCAGTAAAAGGATTTGGAATTGGTTGGTTAAAAGAGAAAAGGTAAATTGCTTTCCTTTTATTTACATGCTTTAACTATTTACCGTGAGCCAGGACTGTTAAATTAGCATACTTTTCCCCAATTTCTCTAATTTTCGTCTTCTATAATGCAAACTTTATAGACTGCCCAATTCCTTACCTAGGGATTACCATATGGATCGGAGCTTCATCTCATTTTTTTTCAAACCTAATGAAATTTCTACATTTTTTAAAAAGAAATTAAAGTAAAATCAAACTTTTAATTTGACTTGTATGTGAAAAATGCGGTCAGGATATGGAAATGAACAATTGCAAGGTAAAAGTTCACTCTGGTGATGGCCTATTTGATCATACTAGATGGATGGATTTAAAAGACGTAGTGAAGGTGGAAAAGTATGAGTTCTTTCATGCTGGTCTTATCTTACTTTCATCAAGTTATGAAGAAGCAATTTGCTATGTTGAAACCACAAATCTTGATTGGGAAACAAATTTGAAACTGAAGCAAGCACTAGATGCAACCTCAAATCTACATGAGGACTCCAGGTTTTGGGATTTTAAAGCTATTGTTTTATTTAATGACAACCTAGTTGGCGTTTTAGGAGTTGCAAACCCATTAAAGAGAGAAGCTACTGTAGTTATAGAAGGCCTTTGCAAAATAGGTGTCAAACTAGTTATAGTGACCAGCGATAATTGGAGGACCGCTCAAGCTGTTGCTAAGGAGGTTTGTAGTTTCTCTTAATACTTTTATTGAACTCAGTTCGTAACATAAATTTGGTATGAAGTAATGGTGGATGATTATCTAGGCATTTTGCTAATGTATAGTGCATCTTAATTGCTTAATTATGGTCCTTTCTCCTATTACTTATACCATTTATTACAAAGTGATCTGCAGCCCTTTAATAGGCACCAAAGTTATAACATTACACTCTGTTTTCTTTTAAATGATCGATAGTCGTTATTTACAGTTGATAAAAAGAAGAGTTACAAGGCAGACTCGTCTAATTCTACCTCGTGAAACAAATTTAATTACCCTTTCTTTACTGCTAGCATAAACATCCGTTTGAAATGTTTTTTTTGCCAAGCGAATTTACTCGGTGCTAGTTGGGTGTGCAAGTTAGCATTGAAGATGTTAAGGCTGAAGTAATGCCAGTAGGGAAAGCTACTGTCATCTACTCATTTCAGAAGGATGGAAGCACAGTTGCAATGGTGGGTGATGGTATCAACGACTCACTTGCTTTAGCTGCTGTAGATGTTGGCATGACGATTAGGGCAGGAATTGATATTGCTATAGAAGCTGTTAACTACGTTTTGATGAGGAACAATCTGGAGGATGTAATCACATCCATTGACCTTTCAAGGAAAACTCTTGCCCCCATATGATGGAACTAGGGGTTTGGATCTGTTGTATTGGTTGCATTAATTCACTTTTCGTAGTTTTCTAGATTTTTTTGGGAATGCATTTATTTCTGTTATTGGAATGAGGACATCAATCTCAAAAAGAAATGGCAACATGAAGCCTTTGTACGTATGCAATTAGTGTATTTTGATATTAATTAGTGTATTATGATATGTATGCGAATTGCAATTAAATAATATATTATCTGCAGGTATGAAATTCTTGTGATACATGAATAATTATTAAAATTAATGATATACTAAAAAAATTGAAGAATTATTAAATAAATCAAATTCATAAATAATATTGAATAGTTATGAAACAAATAAGATTAAAAAATTTTATTTTAAGAAATAATTATTAAAATAAAAATTATTAAAATAATACATTTTTTGAAAAAAATGGAAAAATACAAATAATAATAAAAATATCGCGGAAGACATTCTGCGACATTTTAAAAACTTACGGAATGTTAGACAATACGAGACATTTTTTAAAAACATCACGGATTGTCCAAACTTTCAGTGACGTTTTTATAAACGTCATAGAATGTCAGGATTTTCCGTGATGTTTTACTTAAAACATCACAGAAACCTTTTGCCTACACTACATTCTGCAACGTTTTTGGACATTTTGTGACCTTTTAAAAACATCACAAAATGCCTTATTTTCTTGTACTATATTAACCTTTAAATCTTTCCATGATTGTGTCCTCTAAAAATCATGATTGGAGGCAAAGATAAAAGGGATACCTAGGGGTTATGTAGGTGATTTATACTAACACTTATAAGGATGAACTAGTCAGATATAAAGTAAGCACCATAAATTTCTCAAATTGCATCCCTATTATAATTCTTCCATTGTAATGGCAAGTGTTTACCAAAAATCCATTGCTAGGAGTTATAGTTATTATTCTTGACTTTAGTCTCTAAAAGCCCAACAACACAAGGTTTATTGAAGACAAGTAGGTATGCATTACCTACCTCTTTTGGGGGATATTCATGCCTTTAATATTTTAAGAGATAATTATTAAATAGAAGTTAAAGGTAAAGACTCCTTATTTGTTTTCCAACCTGACTTTCTTCCAGTGTTAATGCCTAGTTTATCTTTAAGCGGTTTTAAAGAATAACCTATATATGCTTCCTTTAATAGCTTAATGTCTTGTCTGTACCCTCAAGAGCTTTAGGATACCTATTCTTCCCAGTACTTGTTAGAGTTTCCTTAGGTTTAGAGTCTATATATGACTCTTTAAGCTTTGCTTCTTTAGGAGGCTCTTTTAAAATGAGAACTTTTGCATAATTTTTTTCTTTTTTATAATGAGAATTCACTTTTGTCATTTTTTTGAGATTAAATTAATGATCTCATTCTTTTTTTAATTAAAGAGGATATTTAAACTTATAATATGCATCATTAATGTTATTGTTTTATTATGTTAAATTACCTTTCTCCACTATGAATCTCACATTTGAAAAGAAATATTTTGATAAATAAGTGGAATATCATACCCAACAAGAAAAACATTTTACTCTATATCTTATGTTCAAATAGGAAGTTGTTTAATTATAGTTATTTCCAACCATAAAGGATGTAACATTATTTCTATTACATATTTTGAATGCAATGTAGAAATTTTAAAAAAATTGGTCATTATAATTCAAATTCATATTATGCCATTATATTGATATAACCAATGAAAACTTCTTTTGGAAGTTCACCTCAAATATCAAACACGCATGCGATAAACATCTCTTGTGTTTCCCTAGCTTGGCAATGAGTACCCTATCTTCCTGAGTACACATCGGAAGGGAATCTCTTTGGTTGCCTAGCTTGGGCCTTCCTTTTGTAACCAGTGGCATCACATCTCACATGTTGCACTTTTGATCTTATTCTCAACTTTAGGTCTGGTCCTTTAGGTGAGGCTCTTTACTTTATAGGGTGGTTGGTGGTTCTCTTTACAGTTCAGGAATTCATGGTTGGTTCACTTTTGTTTGTTTAGTCACAGTTCATACCCACTCAACATGAACCCCTGCCCACCCTGGCTTTGAGTCACAACTCTTTCTGTAGAAAGAAACCTCTTTTAACTAACTTAGTCAGTAGGTTTAGAACTATCCTACAAGTCTATCATCCAAGCTCAATCTTCTGGTCTACTGGATTCTATCGAGCTAGATCCAACAAGTACTATGGCTTACTGAGATATCAAATTTTAACTTATTTTCTTTTTGAACTGGTAACTAGAAAGAGGGCATTTTGATCACTTAGCATGGGTCCACATGAGGGAATTTGAAATTTGGTTAAATAAAGATTTGACATAGTTGATTATGAATTTCATAAAGTAGTAATTTGGATTACTCCAAGCTATGATTTTCACTGCCTTATAAAAGAGAGACGAAGTCGAACCTTTTTAGTCCCTTCATTCTCTCAGCGGCCGCATTTCAAATAGAAAGGGACAATTTACAACTAGAATTGTGTATAGTAAATGGTTGGTGCGAAGGACCCACTTCATAGCCTCCCGCCTTCCTTAGCATCATACTAAAAATATTTCATATACTTTAGAAATATCTTTTAAAAATTTAAAAAGATTACATTAATATATGATAGGGTACTAAAAGAAATCATGTGGAGGTGTTTAGAAGTCTAGGGGGTTCCTATAACTTATATATAAATTATTAGGGATATGCATGAAAGTGTAAAAACTAGAGTAAGGATAATAGGAGGAGATGCACAACAATTTTCTATAGATATTAAGTCATACCAAGGCTCCTCTTTGAGCCATTTTCTATTTTCAATAGTGATTTATGAGCTAACCAAGATGTGCCTTGGTGCATGTTGTTTGCTGATGATGTTGATTTAGTGAATGAGACAAACAGGGAGTCAATGCCAAGCTTGAACTTTTGAAAGATATGTTAGAGTCAAATGGCTTTAGATTGAGTAGGCTAACTGTGAGTATATAGAGTGTAACTTTTCAGGGCATAGAGTGATCTCTAATGTGGAGGTAAAGATTGGTTCAAAATTTATACTACAAAAGGAGTGTTTTAAATATCTAGGCTCTATCATCCACAACAATGGAGACATTGATAAATACGTAGTTCATTAGAACAAATCTGGGTGGTTTAAATGGAGAAGTGCATTAGAAGTTATGTATAAGAAGATACCACTTACGGTTAAAGGTAAATTTTATCATCTAACGGTTAGGCCAACCATGCTTTACGAAGCAAAATGCTAGCCCATAAAATAAGTGCATAGTCATAAGTTAATGGTAACGAAGATGAGAATAGTCCAATGGATGTGTAACCTTACTAGAAGAAATAAGGTCCGGAATATAATAGTAAGGGAATATTAAAGGTAGCTAATATTATTGACAAATTAAGAGAGACAAGCTTTGGGTGGTTTGGAAATATCAAGAGGAGAGACCTAGACGCTCCAGTGAGAAGATGTGATAAGATCGTACTTAACGACTATAAAAAGGAAAAAAGGAGGCCTAAGAAGAATTAGGGGAGGTAATCAAGAATGATATGACAATGTTGGAACTTATTAAAGACATGACCCCGCAATAGAAAATTTTGGCATACTAGGATTCAGATAAAGGATTCCTCGTAAAGAGATTTTTGCAATTCATCTTAGAGTCAACCTAAACATGTAAATAGGTAGTACTTACCTCTTAGGGATTTAACTTGATTTAATAACTATTTTTATTATTGTTATTATTTATTAACTTTCAATTATTATTAGTATTATACTATGATTATTACTACTAATACCTCTACCACCACCATTATTGTTATTACTTATACTATGATTATTACTACTAATACCTCTACCGCCACCATCATTGTTATTACTATTACTGCTGCTACTACTACTACTACTACACTATTATTATTTTTATTGTTGTTATTATTATTACTACTACTAATATTTGCATTATTATTACTTTATTATTATTATTATTATTTATTCTCATTTGAAAATAGTCTCTACATTAGTTAGGGGTAAGGATGTGAACTACTGGATCTCTCCAGACCTTGCATATTAGTGGAATTCATATTGGGTATTGTTGTTGTTGTTGTAGGTCATATACAAGAAAAATGACAAGGCTTAGAAACAAAGGCGCTAATCTTGTTCAACTTCCAAGTATTAAATATTTGGCTTATACTAAGCTTATATATTTCACTATCATTACTTCACCAATATAGTTTATGGATAGATGTCCTTCCTCCATATTGCATGTTAAGTTTTTACAACAAGCTAATTTCCACACTGCCATGATGGGCATCCTTCCTAAGGTAATTGATTATACATTTTAGTTGTAAGAGAAGTTAGGAGAGGAGTCTTTGTTAATTGTGGCAAGTTCACTAGGCTTTGCATATTATTGGATTACTCTCACTGCTAAAATTTTTCTTTGATTACATTGTAGACTCCTCCTATAATTTCCCACCTTTCCTTTTATTTTAAGCCAACATTCGAGATATTATAATAGGTTTAGTAGGTTGGTAGTTTTGGATAATGCATGCACCTAGATTCGCTTGAAGTTCTTCTTATATCATTCTATTTTTTTTACCTCTTGTAATCCAATTCTTAAGAGAATGACCTTTGCCCTTTAGAGTTGAGAATATAGCATCCTCGGTCCCCTCCTATAATGTAAAAATTAGTTGTTAACCTTTATTGTTGAAATATAGAAGTATGATTTCAGATTCTCTATATTCTTGCATACCCAGTTGATAGCTTCTTGCCTCTTAATTGATTATGATTTACTCCTTAACCCCTTGCATAGTCTCTTTAAAAATTTACCTTTTTAGCGCCTTCATAACCTCTGAAACACCTAGTGTTATGTTCTTCCAATATTTTGTAAATGATTGTTCCCATACTAATGATGATCATAATCATATCTCCTCATTGATTGTTTTGTTTGACTTTAACCGTTCTACCATGCCCTTAAAGATGAAACATTTGTGGTGAATATGGCATAGTTCTTACACTTTATCCTATATCAACCTTAAGTAGATACAATTAAAGAATAAATGTGTTGCTAATTCAGTTTCTTCCTTAAATAACACGAAAAAATTTAGAATGTTAGAGGAATCCCAACTTATTCTGAATTAAAAGGTCTTGTTTGATAGTTAGCAACATTAGGAAAGACGTTTTAGGCATTAAATTTTTGTTCCTTTCTATATCATGCCATATCACTCTTTCCCCTACTTATGTTGACACTTTCTTCAACGGCTTCTTAGTAAATTTCCCAAATGAGTGTTGAAGCCGAATCTTGTCAATACTTCCATATATATAGTGAATAGATAAAGGGATATAGGATCCTCTTATTTCAAGCCTTTTCCACCCTTTAATAGGATGGTAGATTCCCCATTCACTTAAACACTAAAAAATGGAGTGGTTATACATTCTCTAAACCATTCCTTAAATCTTTATAGGACTCTAAACACTTCTAATGCTTGTAAATAAAGTCTTAATTAATTATATCATATACTATTTGAATTTCTATCTTTAGGTCACTATTTTTAAGTTAGTTTTTCTTCCTTAGCCCCTAAATAATTTTTTTTGGTACAAAATCATCCTCAACATTTCTTCCCCCTCCCCCCCCAATTGTCCCTTATATTTTATTGATCATACTACTCATCACATTTTTCATTCTTAAGGCTAGTATTTTTTTAGATAATTTTATAGAGAAAGTTACAATATGATATTAGCTTATATTCACCAAGGGAGTTAGGGTGTTTAACCTTTGGTATCAAGCTTATAAAGGTTTTATTAACTTTCTTAAGGATCTGACCATTCTCAAGTAACTCTAAAGTAGTTATTATAACTAAATTTATTATCAAAGGCCAATCTTTTTAGCAAAAGTGACCATTAAGGAAATTTGGATATAGAGCTTTTGAGGAGTTAAGATCAAATACCACTATTTCTACATCTTCAACTATGAAGGGACTAGATAAATACTCCTTCATTTTCGTACTATATTGGTAGTTAATGAAAGACCTTAGCAAATTCACTATTGATTTGATTCTAGCTGATGTTCGATGAAAACTTCATCTTTCTGCTCCTTCTAAGTTGATAGTATTACTCTGTTACTTTTAGATAATCAGCACATTCTATTTCTATGCCCTTATTTGATCTAGCTTATCTTCACTCTGTGCATAAGAATTGAATTATAGATTGATGTTGCTTTAGTGTAATCCTTCACTATTATTCTTTTTTTTCATTTGTTTCAAGTTTTGCAAGATACAAGAATAAGTCATTTTTAGCCTACATCGTTTTCTTCCTATATTTTTCAACATTCCTACTAGTATGTAACATTCTCTTAGCATTGAGGGTTTTCATACTTGCTTAATAGACATTATCTTACAATATAGATAGATACCTTATATCTATATACTTTTAGTAAAATTCCTTTAATGATTGCTTCATTTAAGGCTGGATACTTTGTTAGTAAGTTATTAAACATAAAAGGAAAATTGGTTCTTGTTTTGATTACTATGTCTTGTACAAGGATAGGGGAATGGTATAAAATTAAGGGCTCTAATAGACTGCCTTACTTTTAGGAAGCACATCTAACCCTTTCATAGAATGGCCTAAAATTAGGGGCTCCAAATAGATTGCTTTTCTTTTATGGAGCACATCTAACCATTCCGTATTGACTAATGTACTATCTAGTTTTTTTCCCTCAAATGCCACTTCGAGGCTTATTTGTTACTCCACGTGAAAAAACACCTTGTAGTTTCAAGTCTATTACTCATATATTTTCACATATTCTTTAAAGTCATTTTTAAAATTCCCTAAACCCATATGTCCCTTAGTATTATCTTTATGCAATATACTATTAAAGTCCTATATAATGAGCCAAGGAGCTTATATTATCGAATGAATTTGCTTTATCGTACCTTAATATAGTCTTATTTGTAATAAAAAAATTAGAAACATAGATAAAGGTTTTGCTTACACTATAGTATTTATTAGTTTTACTAACATATGCACCATTTGGTCATTGGAATCTATAAAATTAACCATACTTTCTTATAGTCCAAAGCCATTATTACTTGTCCATAATGATGATGTTAATGGTTAAATAGGAACTTCTAGTCCTTCCCAAATTATTTAGTTTAGGAATATTTTACTCTTGAACTTTTTTTTATGACAAACCATAACACTGTTGGCTTAGTTTCAACAATAAAATCTTTCAATGCTACTAATTTATTAGGGTATTTAATGCCCCTTAGAGGCCTTATTCACTATTGATTTGGGGATTTATATCCCTTTCTTTTTTCTTTCTACTTACCTTTTTTTTTTACTACCACTTTGGACCCTTCTAGGTTTTGTTCTGTACGTTCTTAAGTAGATGATATGTCTCATATATCTGCTTCTTTATCTTTATGACAGTCCTTCATCTTCCATCTAGGTTAATTAGGTATTTTACCTCTCTTATAAAGGTTTTAGGTTAATGGAAGGCCATCATATCATCATTGTTTCCCTTTCTTTGATTATTTCTAAATGTGATCACCTCTGGACAGTCCTAGCCTATTTCTTTGCTCATCACATTCCTGCTAGCCTCAGTTGTGCTTCCATATTATACTGTGTTTATATTTTCTATATTTTGTTTTTCTTTCTTCTACGTATAATTAGTTTTATACTCCTTCTGTAGTTTATCTAGGTCTATAAGCTCTAGAAAGTACCCTATCTCAAATCTCCTTCCTGTGTTAATCCACCGCTTACTTTGCTGCTTGAAGGAGGGTTTCTAGTGATAAGACTTCAACAGTAAATCTTCAATTAGATTTTCATCTTCTTTAAGCCTCATTAATGGTATAGATTTAAGTAGTACTTTATCTAATTCCATAGTAACATATAACAAAACCATTCTCTTTCTCCTAGCTATTGTTTCATTTATGCATAAGGGCTTCCCTATGTAGCTTAATCATTTTGTGAACTAGCGCTCCATGGGACTATTGTTTATGTTGACTCATATTGACACATTCTTATGTTTAATTTTGGTCTCATGGTCTCCATACTAGAATAAATATAGGGTTATTGTGAACATGCCATAGTTTTGACTTAATTATGCTTTTGGTCTAGTCTTCTATTATGTAATTAAATATCATAGGATTATCTTTAGAATCTCAAACTTATTTTAGCCCTTTCCTTTTTCTTAGGTTTAATACCCGATTATTTACCATAGTGAAAGAGGTCTTTTTTCAAAAAAGAATTCAACCAAGGTGGTGTTCTAGCTCTTGGCTCCTTCTTTTAGTACTTCCAAGTCCGATGTCATAATGGCTCCACCCTCCTTATTTGAGGTAGGTAGATAGTAGTGCAAAGACATGTAAAAGTTTCCCTAACAACCTTCCTTTAATTTGAGAGAAGGTAGCTTTCAAAGATCTTTCCTCTTTCTTCTCATCCTTACTTATACTGAGGATTCTCTAGTTGAAGTTTGTTTGATAGGACGGGGAGGAAAGGTAACATGATCTTGGATATTTGGGTTTTTCTCAACAACTTTGACATCCATAGCTTTAAAAGGATATGTAGTAGAATAAGGCAGTTGAAAGTTAAAAAACTATTACCTGAAATAGTAACTACTACAAGGAGAGAATTTTAGGTCAAGAAAGAGATGACTAAACTCTCACTAAAAGGATTCCAAGAACCAGGATGGCTAGAAGGGGGTTGGACTAACTCAGCTTATTAAGGAAAACAAACGCGTAAGGCAAGAAAAAGGTAAAATAGAAGACTACTATGGACACTTAGGTAAAGTTACATTATGGTGGGGAAGATGGAGCAATGAAGGACAAGATAGGCAGAGATTGGTTGAAAGTAGGAAACAAACATATTCTAGAATAAGTTAGCAAACTTAAAGGAGTTGTAAGAAGGCAATAATAAGTAAAACTAGCTAACAAGGAGGCTATTGGAATAAGGAGAGAGCATCAACATAAGAAGAAGCTCCCTATTCTAGAGAGAAGGAAGAGAATATCTCTCTAGTCATTGCTTAGGTTTTTGACATTATTATAGAAATAATTTGAATACTCATACTCTAACTACTTCAAATTATCAAATAGCAAAGTTCTTCTTTTTTTCTTATCGAATGGTTGAAATTTCAATAATTAGTATGTTAATAATTAATTTATAATGTACACAATCTTACACGTGTGTAAAGTTTTATATTTGATAACTTCTTTACTTAAGATGATCATTTTGCACATTAGCTTAAGGATTAACAGTTTTTACCCTAATTCTAAGTTTTTTTATCTTATTTATGGAAAAATATTTTTATTGGTTAGATATATATATATATATATAATTTATTATAAATTATAAATTAATCACTTTCTCCTCTAATAATAATACTATAGTTTTCTTTGAAAATTGCCACAAAGCTTTAACTTTCTTCGAGATGGTGTACATTTTTCAAATTTGTTTTAGGCATCTTTAATGCTAGTTTTTGACGTATAGTATTTGTATCCTATTTTATACTTCTTTTCATGACTGATGTTAAAGTTGAAGGTGTTTTGATGGTGGTTTCACTATTATCAAAAGGATACTTGATCGGGTGTTGATATGTGTAAGTTTTAATAATATCCTCGATAATCCGCAAGTGAATGGTTCATTAACGTAGCATTTAAGGTGTCGATTTCACGAGGAGGGATAATCTAATCCTAAAATCTAAGGCTAGAAATAATTCACAGAAATTCAAAATGTATGAAACTAAAAATGAGAATTTAATTCATTCAATCAAATTAAGAATTGAGCACAAAAATATTAATTATTTAGCAATTGCAATAAACACCTAAGAATCAACCTAAGGAAATTACCAATTGAGAAAAAGAGAATTTAACCTATCCTTAATGCTAACCTAACTGATTATAAATTACCATATTGTTGGTTCTAGACAATCCTATGGTTGATTACTCTCTCTCAAGTTATAACCATTAACCCTAAATTATAGAAGTTGTAATCTCTCAATTAACAACCTATCCAAAACCCTAATTAATTCTGAAATTCTCTAATTAACTACTAAAAACCTATGCAAAATCTCTCTTCGCACAATTTACCGATTTGATTTAATTCTAATTTCTATTAAATCACCTAACTCTCATTAGCTTAATTTAATCGCTTTTCATTTGATTTACCGTCTCAGTTTATTATCGAATTATGCAATCATAGAATTAAGTCACAACAAATCCAAATAAAACATAAACAATCGGATTTCATTAATTCAAGAATAAAACTTTGAAGGTAAGTTTAAAAGATCTTTAACATTCAAAATTCCTATCATTAACTGTTATTTCAATTATATACAATAATAAAACTGAAAATAAATAGGAAATATGATCTCAACGAATGATTGGAGGGTGCTGCGACATTAGGAAGCTCCTAATCCGAGAAGTACGTTGAGTCAGCTTCTTCTCCACTTCTCTCTTCCTTCTTCTCTTTCTCAATTTGTCGATGAATTCTTTCTATGGTTTCTCAAAAGTGACTGATGCAAAAGCTCCTATGCCTCTTTGTCTTATTCTTTAAATATCCTTTGTGGTTTGAACAGCACTAGGGTTTTTCTGAGGTTCAAAAAGTCCAAAAATCCTTTGAAACTTGACGTTTTTAAGTGTCCACCAGATGCAGACCATGATTGTGGCCCTACAGGCTACGATCGTGCGTCACATTTGAGTCTTCTATTACGATTGTGGCACGCAGGCCACGATCATGGGCCATGTCTTGGTTTTCTGTCAGGATCGTGGGCTAACTCTGATGCTTCGATCACAATCATGGCCTATTGCACCACGATAGTGAGCCGTTGTTTTGGCCCAAATGTCTCTGAAGCTTATCCATTTTTTGATGTTAACCCTGAAATATTAACAAACACATCAAGGTACCTCAAAAATATAATATTTAAGCTGAAAGACTTGTACTAACCCATAAAACACTTAAAACACAAATAATAACAAACTGACACAATTCTAACCTGAACACATACCAGATGATTGAATTAATAGCTAAACACATATCAAATTAAACCTAAACATGATAAAATTTGCACTTATTAAAACTACGAGTTTATTCTTAACAGTAATAGTAACCACCATTTTGAGCTGTAGACTTCAAAGTCTAATTTAAGGATTCAAAAAGTGTTAGGGAAAGCTAGTGATGATAAAAGGACACACATGATGGTTTTAAAAGGTGTGAACTTTCATTATCATCAACTGTCAAAAGTATAATTAAAAACTTGTAAGAGAACTTACGTGCATTCCGAAGCGAAGTTTCCCGGTCGCTAACTTTACCATGCATGACCATTTTCGCATTATAAAGAAACATGACATCTGTCATCGTAGGTTCTTAGCATTTGCATTGATGTAACGTACCCTACACTTCTGCACGCACTTGGGCTGTAAATAGTTCTCGTCCAGTATATGACACAACTCTCCATGTATGTGTCTGAATAAAGCGCATAAAAAGTAAGTCTACTTTTTTTGTTTAATATGGAGTTAACTCCTGGTATCGTAAACATGTACTAATAATTAAAACGGGATTGAGTATAATTAATCCATTTTTCATCGCAGAAGAAGGTAGTCGACTTAGAATCCACTAAGAACTAAGTTTGTAGGTTTACCATAAACCTTATGTTCTCATAATCGTGCGACCAAAGAGTCAGATAGCTTTCTCAAAGCTTTGAGGAGAAACCACATCCTTAATGATAACACGTTTAACATCCAATGAATCATGCTTTCATCTAACTCTTCTACCTAATAATTATCCATGAGAATACAAAATAGAGGCAATGGAAACAAATTTTCGCAATGAAAGAAAGTACTCGTGATTGCAAAAAAGCATTAACAAAATGGTAAGTACCATAATCTCCTCGTAGAATGTCTGAACTCACTAAACTTCCACCTTATTAACTACAATTCAGAATGAAGAACAAGTGAAAGATAAAAGTCAATCAAGCAATTCCTTTTCTTCGCAAGTTCGTTTCATTCAAACTTTTCTAATATTTGGTGGGGTCTTATTGAGTGGTTTCCAAACAATTCCATTCGCTGGTGACAAGTAACAACTGCCACCAACAAATTTTCTTGATTCACATCATATACTAAGATATACAACTTTTCCAATTTGACTACGCCAGAGTTTACTTGGACTAATTAACTGGTCTTGGGAGTGCGTGGGATGCTTAGACTATGCTCCCCACCACACTCCAATGGTTTTATGGTCTTGTTCGGGGAACTCGCTTTCTGTAATCTTCAACTTCAATGCTGATGTATAAGTTAAATGATAATAAAACTAAACATTTTGACTTTTCCTTGGGTATCATATCTTTTTTCTAACTTTTGTCCCAAAACTCTTCGTTGACTACTACTAAAGCATCATCGTTGTCAAAGATGAGAGATCTTACTCTGAAAATTCCTTGAACAATTGAATTGAATAGTTGTTCCTATTTCCCGGTTGAATTTGACCCAAAGAAAGCTGTGTCCTCCAAATTTACATACGTCGATTTTCTACTGGGGTGTGTTCGCATGTTGCTGTAAAATAACGTGAGGAGGACATTAATACAATTAAGTTAGGGATACTGGTTTCGTTAGTGTCTAAACTAAAAAACTCTTCAAATTTTATAATTCAAACTGGTTCTCAAATAAAATTATAAATTAAAAAACATTGATGAACGGTTATCCCATTAATTAAAGAAACATTAGTGATTTCATGTTTCTCTTGTGTCATGTTCTTGATTCATGAACAGACTTAACTCATGAAATTCAATTGACAGCAGAGGATGATATTCGGTTTGTATAGACGAGAGGAAGACGAGTTGCAAAAATACAGAATTTGAGAGAGTAGAGAAGGGAGAGAGAGAGATAGGAATTTGAATTATATGTATTGATTGCATATTCTCATACAATGATAGATGATTTTATAGCCAATCATTGGCCAACTAATCAAATGGATATTCTAGAGCTGACAGTATAAATAACAGCTAAGTAAGCAGCCCTTGTAGCTACCTGCAACTGAATTCAGTTATCACCAACACCAAGCTTATTTATGGCTAATTACTTCCTTAGTTCATGAAGAAGTAAATCACGCATTAATATAGACTTTACATTTAATAGACAAAATGTACAAGGGGGTTGAATTGTCTATTCTTTTGCGTGAATACGATCCCCTTTCAAATTTATTTAAAAAATAACTTTTTCAAACACTACAAGAAAAGAAGCCTTTTTGCAACGTTTTAAAAACGTCGGAAAAGGTCATAAAACGTCGTAGAATAGAATGTGCGACGTTTAAAAAAACGTCACTAAAAACCATCGCAGAATGCGGTGTAGTTAAAAGGTATCCGTGACTTTTTTTTTAAAACGTAGCAAAAACTCTGAAATTCCGCGACGTTTTTTAAAACGTCACTAAAAGCATAGACAATCTGCAACTTTTTGTAAAAACGTCACGGATTGTTAGAATTTCCGTGACGTTTTTAAAGAACGTCGTGGAAACACTAACAATCCGCGACGTTTTTTTTGTAAAACATTGCAGATTGTAAGTAATTTATATTTTTTAATTTT
>JAOQMP010000007.1:3711278-3735090 GCA_027563575.1 Erythroxylum pedicellare
AAAGGATTTATATAAGTTTATCTCTAATGCCCTATACAACTCCTAATATTTAATTCATGGTCTATTCACATGCATGTTCTCTCAAATTCTTCCATACTCAATTAATATCATATCTAATTGTTAGCATAATTAAATTCATACTAAGAATACTCAAAGATACTTCACAGAATTAAACTCCATTTCACAAATAACATTGAATTAGTGTTAACAAAGACCACAATTAAGATTTTCTTTATCTAAACATATAAAACATTTAGCCACGCCAACAATAATAAAAGAGATAAAATAAAAGACATCAAGGTAGAAAGAATTCTAGATGAAGTTTTCTTATTCCAGTTAGCTTTGAACCGTTAAGATGATTTTTATTCCTCTTCTCTATCAAAACGGCTTTGAAATTGATCTATTGAGGGTTTTTGGACCTCGTGGTAACTAATCTAGATTCAAAATAAATATTGAACAAATAATGACTAACTTCACTAAAATTAGGGTTTAAGTGCTTTAGATATGTTTTGTCTACCTGAAACATGGTCTAGTGTACGATGATGTCCTAATTCATGGATCTCTTTGTATCATTCTAGGGAGAGACACGGGCTCTTACATGCCCATATCCTAGGTTGTAGAATTCTCTGTAACTTTTTTAGGCATAGACACGGGTGTAACTCAAGTTATGCTACTTTTCAAAAATTATCTTTAATGGATAATCTCCTTACAAGTCGTATTTTAAGTCATATTTTGATCTACATATGGTCTATATAAGGGATAGGGGTTGACATACAACCATGTATTAGGCCATGTTCAACCAAGAATTGTGTTTTTCTTTTTATATTTTTCAATTGAAATCTTCTTCAATTCTTAATAAAGCTCATCACACCTTCAAAATTACTTAAAAATATAACATAAAGTGAGTAAACTAAGATAATTTAAGTAGAAAATAAAGCAAAATTCTAAGGAAATTATATGTATATTTTACATTTCATACTTAAGTATCCATTTAGCTATATATAAAAAATATATTTAACTCTTTTCTTATTTCATAATTCAGCCTTCAAACTTAAATTTTTTTAGTTAAACATCTTTATTGTTTTTTCCTTAAGTTTTTATCAATTTTTAGCCAATAAATTTGAGAGGCAACTTTATTCAAACTTTTGTTTTTGGTATTCGATCTCATCTCTCTTTTAACCATCCAAACTAATATTGGTTAGTAACCCCACATACCTACGTATAGCCTTGCATCAAGTTATTCCAAATGGTTGTAATTTTAGGACATTATTAGTAAGATGTTAACTCAGGTTATTAGATCACTTTTGAATTGTTAAAGATACCTTTTAGAGATACTTTTGAGATGTCAAAAGTAAAGTAATTAAAGGAAGATGGAAGAGTAAATCGCCAAAAGGAAGTTTGAATAAGAAAGCTTAATGCTTATTAGTCAACCAACCATGGTAAGCGTGAAATATCGTAAATCTTCTTCAATCAGTCATTGGAGTGGACCACTCTACTTGGGGTTATGCAAATCTGTAATAATTACTTTGCTCCAAATATGGAGTGGTATCATATGTGCAAATGTTGCTGAGTTACGAAAAGCACAAATTGCACTTGGAGAAAGAAAAAAGGGAACTAGATAAAAGAGAGTATGAAGAATAGGAAGAGGACGAATGGAATACACACCTGGGTACCTTTCTTGGTTAGGATTTGAAAGGTAAATCATCAATTAGGTAATCCTTAACCATACTTCTTATGTTAGTATATTTCTTAATTACTTATACTTTTATTCATATTTGTTAATTTGCATCATTTTAAAAGTCAGCATTTGTAAAGTGTTAGATAAATTATTCAAGTTTAGTTTCAAATGTCAACATACTCGATTCACCTTGTTAGATACATCGAAAGTACAGCGCAGACACTAGCAATCAAGTCCAGCAAAACTTTTGATGGAAGTTTCTTACTCCATAAATCTTAGAATCCTCTAACCTCTTCCTCTTTAATTTTTTTCTAAGACACGTAAAAAAGAGAGTGATGATATGTTTACAAAAATGGAGACATCTTCATAAACTTTGCAACACTTCGACTTAATTTTTATTATTACATAGCCATGAGATCAGAAATTTGCAATACTTCGACTTAATGTAATGTAATATGCATTTTTAATATATTCTACCATGTCAATGAATAATATGAGTAGATTAAATTCATATAGGTTAAACTTTATAAAATATCATGAACTATGAACAAAATTTATTGTAATAAATATACTGAAATCATGATTATTAAAAGAAATGATATCTATGTATCCCAATTAGTGTTAATGATAAATTATAACAGTGGATGATTACGACTCGGAACTTGGAAGTATGCATCTACACTAGGTTGGGAGGTAAGAAGCTAGCGGCGGTATGGCCCCCCTCCTAACCCTACTACTAAGTAGGTTGGTTTATTATGGCTAAGGAGAAGCAACTTTATGAACATGTCTCCAACCTCTTGTCAGGAAGAGAAATGCTAATGTTTTGTAAGCATCTTCCAAAGGCATGTGGACATGAAGAGCTCTTTGTTTTTGTAAAGGCAAACAAATCAATGAAAATGGATATATGCCTTCAAACATGAACATCCATGCAGTCCTTTGATTTCGTAAGACATTATGCGTCCCATGTCCTCTTGTGCGCTTTGGTTGTGACAAGTCCCTTCATCCCAATGTGACCTACATGTCCCAGATTTCCCTCTCACTTCTATTTAATGTACTCGTCATATGTTCCTCTGAAACAGGCCATTCACATGCTCCAAAACTACTTGTATAGTCCATATTAAAGACTCCTGCCTTAATCTATGAGTTTTTTAATCGACGTCCATTAAGAGTGATGGTGACATCTCAAAGATGATGCATCTGTATTCCATATTAGTTAATTTAGGGAAAGACTTCGCGAGTCCAAACAACTTATTCATTATTCATTCGTTGTAGGGCCTAATGATAATGATGGTCGTATATGCCTTTGGCATTGCATTACCGATCAAGAATATTGGTCAAACTTTATCAATGTAAATACCCTTTTGCAAACTGCGTACTTGGTGATACATCTAAACTCAAACTATCTAAATGTGCATTATTGAGTATCCTGCTGATGATTAGAACCACAACAAGCTTATCTACATTTACCCCAAAACCGGAGAAGTTAATATATTATTATTCTCGGCCATGATTGCAAACAAAACAAAAAAATTGTTACCGATTCATTACTCAACCGCCTGATTTTTAATGGATTAGATAAACGAACTAGTAAAAGGAGTGAAGAGGACAAATATGTGAAGTTATAAAGAAGAATCAGTTTGTATGGATTAGTTGTTTGTCAGTCCTCAAGTCTGCAAGTGATCGTAAAAACACGCAATTGTTATACATTGAACCATCAATTATTGGAATAAGCAAGAGATATGGATGGTTGTTAAGAACAATAATTCAAATTTCTGCTAATTTTGAGGTGTCTAAATGCATCGGCTTTTCATTTTAGATGTAACATATCGACCTAAACATATGTTAGGTGAATATTCTGTCTTCGCATGAACCATTTTGATAAGCTTCTCAAGATACCCTCGAAATGTCCAACTCAAGACACCTACAGCATATGGTCTACTCCTAAACTTCCATGTGAAAAGGGCTTTGCATACGTAGCTTAGGCGCATCTATGTTAAATGTTCTATGTTTCGTTGTTTATTCATTTGATTGTGCATGGTTTTTTGTTATTATTTCACATTAAACACATATGCTTTTGTGGATGCTGTTTGTATATTGTTGTAATCAATTAGTTAAAAAATCTTATGAGTGAGATATGATCCATTATCAGGGTCAATCACAAATTTGATGGATCATTCATTTTTCTGTTGATATATGAAATATGAGATTTTATTAAATGAATTCTTATGAAATCACGAATCAGGCCATTTGTATCATTCTTTTTCTTAATTTTGTAGTCAGAGGGATATTTCTTTTAAAAGCACTAAAGTTGTTGGCTTAATATTATAAATAAATAAATAAGCTCCCGGATTTTGGATCTAGCAAGAAGAATTCAATGTATAAACGAGATACAAAATTCTTGAAACCTACTAATTTTATGCTCGCAGGGCCCGGGTCCAACTTTGTTACTCATCTCTAAAACTATCCTTTTCATTTCAAGTAACATCTCTTTAATTTTAGCTGCTTATAGTTAGCTAGGCTATCATTTTCCATAACTATTCTTGTGATAATTATACTGACCTTTTATTTCAGTAACATCTCTTTACAACTCAACTCAACTTAACTCAACTCAACGGACCTCAGTACATAAAGGTCCATATTTTGAGACAGTTGCGGGAGGGTCATCAATGTACACAACCTTCTCTTTATATTTTTACAAAGAGCCTATTTTTATGACTCAAACTTGTGACCTTCTAGTCATAAAAGAGCAACTTTACTAGTTACTTTAAGGTTCAACCTCTCTTTAATTTTACATTTTCCAATCTTTTTAATTATTTCAATGTCTCAACGAAGTCTTTATTATTAATTTACTTATATCTATTTATTTTTTTCATTCATCTAACGTTAACATAACATTTCTAGTAATAAAGGGATCAGAATGAAAAACAACAGCATTACATTAGATATTTTTAATAGAAAATAATAGAAAAACTTGTGAAAGTTATTTTTATTCTAACTATGTGATTTTTTTCTCAACAATACAAGGAAAATAAACATTTAAAATATGAGAATAAAAAATAGCATAAATAGAAAGATTATGAAATAAGTTATTCCATTATCTTAATTTCCAGGTTAGCATAAATAGTATATTTCTTTTTTTCCGGTTTTTTAGATGTTTATAAAGAGATTTATAAATCATAATTTATGTATATGTTCTTTAATCTACTTTTTTTAATTGATTAGAAATATATAGTTACTAAATAGAGTTATTAAATTAAACATGTTCTAAATTAAAACTTTATGATAATAAGATATTTATTACTTTGTTGTTAGAGTGTGGAAAATGAGAATATCAAGACAAACATCATTAATGATATAAAGGCAAGATGAGAAATTAAGCATCACTTTATGACATAAACTAATTGTCATGGAAGATGGGAAGTGAAAAAAAAAACTTCTTAAAGAATTAAAAAGTAAAAGTAAAGCTTTTAAATGTTTTAGACTAGTCATTCAGGAGAAAAGAACATATAAACAAATAAGGTATTAGTCAATCAATTGATGAGTACTAACACAAGAGACTCCAAAACACTTATGGATGATTAGTAAATTGTATCAATCAATTGTATAGATAGATTCATAAGGTCATATTTTGATAAACATTGAAGGACATGCTTTATGTACTGACTCTTTAGCGAGGAAAAGAGCGTAAATATGCTCCTATGAACCCTTAAAGAGTTAAAGATATAGAAAAATACCAAGGAAGAGGGGACCAGATCCTTTGTTCCTGCTAACCAGTTCCAACCTTGTATCAGTTAATTCTATCCACACATTTATGTGAGACTCACATAAAAATATGGACAAAATTAACTGGCACAAAGTTGGAACACCATTTTGGGAACAGAGGATTTCGTGTGAGGAAAGAGATAGAAGAAACAAGAAAAAACCAATAAAATTAATATTGTGTGTGATAATTAAGAAAAATAGTTGTTGACAGTTTTCATTAAGAAACTTAGTCTAACTTTCTTAAGGTATAATGAATTACCCAATGAGAATTTGATCACAATATTAATGAGTCCTTTATAGCTCTTGAAACTGTTGGTAGCATTTTCTCTTTAATCATTGAAGAACATATTATATAGTAGCTTCAAAGTTTACATGCGGCTTGAATAGTATATGTAGGTTTAGGACATATGAAATCAATGTTGTATATCTCTTACTTTCTCTTTTTTATATATTATTCAATTATTTTCTTTGATCACATTAGTTAGTTGAAATTAAACAAATTATAGTGTTTCATATCTTAAATGTCATAAAAAATTTTTTTAAGTAAAAGTCACTCTAAAATTACATAACTCTTTAGTTATGTTCAATATTTTTAAACTTATGGAGTATATGAAATCGTTAAGTAAAAGAAATGTATGTAATGGAGCTATTATCAATTTTTGGCTTTGGGATTTTTGTAAATGATGGACAATTTTTAGCTTTAAGGAGCTTCATTCGTACATAAACTAACCATTATTAGAGAAGTTTTACATGAAAGTTTTTATAATCTCAGTCAGGTTTGCTTGGATAATTTGCTTAGGATTGCTTTAACCTTTTATCCCTTTTCAAGTAGTAAAGATAAATCTATTTTCCTATGGTGTTCTTCAAGGTCCTTTACTAACAAATCCTATAGGGAATTAATGAGAATTAATGCTCCTAAATTTTCTTGATATAAACTTGTTTCGTACAAGTAAGCTTCTCTAAGAATTGCTTTCATTTCTCTTGTTCCAAAAAAGAACCAACCTTCCACTATTTTGGACTATAGACCTATTTCTTATTGTAACATGAATTATAAGGTGATCATAAAAATCTTGGCTAATAGACTTAGACAGATGTTGCCCCCTATCATTAGTCAAACTCAAAGTACCTTCATTAAAAATCATCATATAGGGGACAACATTTTCTTAGCTCAATAAATTTTCAAAAACTATCACCTTTCTAATAACCATAAGAGATGTGCGTTCAAAATAGAAGTGGAAAAAGCTTATGACTCTATTCAATGGGATTTTCATCTCACGGTCCTCCTAGCTGTAGGACTTTCTTCCATGTTCATTCAATGGATTAAAAAGTGTCTAACTTCTCCTTCATACTCTATCCTCATCAATGGGACTCCTACCAAATTTTTTAGTGGGAATCATGATTACAACAAGCTGATCCTCTCTCTCCATACTTGTTCATCATTTGTATGGAGGTCCTCTCTCAGAGTCTAAATAATTCAATCGCAAGGACCCCTACTTTTAAATTCGACTGGAGATGCAAAACTCTCAAACTTTCCCATATTTTGTTTGCTGATGACTTGTTAATGTTTTGTCATGCTGATTCGACTTTGGTTACTACACTGTTTAATTACTTAAACACCTTCTCTAAATTTTTGGGTTTGGAAATAAATCTTACCAAGATCCAATTCTTCTTATCTTCTGATATGGAGCATTGGGCCATTCAATTGGAAAATATCACGGGTCTGAAAAGAGGTCAATTCCCTATGAAAGACCTAGGTGTGCCTCTCCTAACAGGTAGATTAACTAGGAGAGACTATATCTCGTTGTTGGAAAAAATAGACTCAAGAGTTAATAAATGGACTAATAAGACTTTATCTTATGCTGGCCGACTTCAGCTGGTAATTTCTGTTCTGTCTACATTCTAGGTTTATTGGGCTAGCCATTTCCTTCTGCCTGCTTCTATTACTAAGGATATTGAGTCTAGGCTTAGGAACTTTCTATGGTCTGGGAAGGTTGAGTCAAAAACTCGTGCAAAGGTAAAATGGTCTGATCTTTATAGGCCTAAGAAGGAGGGTGGTATGGGGATTAAACACTTATCCACTTGGAATAATATTTTGTTAGGGAAAAGGATCTGGGTTCTCTTTACCGATAGGGAAGCCTTGTGGGTTAAATGGGTATACTTTATAATTCTTAGAAGAAATAATTTCTGGAGTACTCAACCAACTAGCAATAGCTCTTAGAGCTGGAGGAAACTCCTTCAGGTTAGAAATCTTATTGGGAACCACTTTAGATTTAGGATAGTGAATGGTGCTACAACTTTCCTATGGCAGGACCCGTGGCATCCTCAAGGAATACTGAAGGATCTCTCAACCCCATGGATTATTAATAGTTTAGAGCTCCCAATGAATGCAAAGGTTGCTGAAGTTATCACTGACAGCACCTAAAACTGGCATGCTACTACAATTGAGTTCATTTGTATACTAGAACCATTACTATATCAACCTGATAGGTCTCAACTAGATAGAATAGAATGGATTGTCAGCCCCAGAAAAACCTACACCACCACTTCAGCCTACTCCTTGTTGCGACCGTCCTCTCCAAGAGTTCCTTGGTTTAAATTAGTGTGGTATTAAGGTGCAAACCCGAGATATGCCTTTATCTTGTGGTTAGCCTTCTTAATAAACTACAAACAAGAGACCTACTACTTTATACTTTTGTCCCTAACCATTGTTCTCTTGGCTTTTCGGCTAATGAATCTATTACACACCTTTTCTTTGAATGCTCATTTTCTATATTAGTTTGGATCTTTTTCCTAAATCATTTTCAGCTAAACATTCCATACTTGCCAAACCTTCACTCAATTCCAAACTGGTTTAACCATACCCTAAGCCCCAGAAACTTTGACCTGGACACCTTTCTTATACTCCTATCTATTGTTGTTTATAACCTCTAGTCCGAGAGAAACCTTAGAACATTCAAAGACAAAGTCGTGGAAGTGGGGAGCATCAACACTAAAGTGATCTTCCAAGTAATGGTGCAACTTTGCTTACACACCAAGAGTAGGTAAGTTATGTTTCTGGTTTATATTTCCTCTAATTGTTGCAGGTCCTAATTAGAGTGGTCAGTGGAAACCAACCTAAGAAGGGTACATCACTTGTTGATACTAGATAAGAGAGGATGATACCTCCCGCAAGTAGTGATGAGCATGGTGTCACACATGATGCAAAGTAGGAACACTATGGGTGCAAGTAACAAGCCATAAGGGGTGTCTCTTACCATCCTCGGGTTTTCACAAAGGTTCATTTTCAATTTGCAATCAGTGCTTGGTTGTTTTACTTGTTAGACATGGCTAAGGTGTATGGTGGACTGAGTTTTGGTTTATCAGATACATGATGAATCCTTTATGTACTTAGTTTATCGTATTCTGTGAATAATTAAGTTGTTGATTAGGGTGAAACCCATATTCGATCCTCATTTGTAATCTTATGTAGCTTGTATATTGTGTCAAGTTCAACTCTTATGTATTTAGCTAGAGGGCCATTTTTTGGTAATGGTAGAGAACTGATTCAGGGTGTTCTTGCAGCTTGTACATAAACTTTCATTATCTTCACTTTCATTATCTTCAATTAACTTACTGAATTACTGAAAAAAATAACAGAGAAACTTTATACTAAAAACAAGCTCCATTGCTAAATTATTATTTCTCCCATTTGCTTACTTTGTTATACGGACTATAAATCCAATGGGTATTTATTCTTCCAGTATGAGTTCACTAGCTTTATTTGGAAAAGGATACAAAGACCTTATAATCTTTCTTTGTTAGTAAATTTTAGTTATATCACTAAATTCAAATGGAGATGTAGGCATAATTTCATCAACTTTAGAATCTATTTTAGTAATATCATTTAATTTATTTGGAAAGAGAGGAACTTGAGAATTTTTCAAAGTAAGTAAAGGACTAGACAATAGCTTACACATGAGATGATAAGCCATATCACTAAGCAAAACTTAAAAGCTTATAACCTCGCCTGATTCACATTTGTTTATAATATTTATCTTGGTTGCAAGTTTAATTTTCAATAATAACAACCCAGTAAAAGTCTCGCTGACATGGTTCTGGAAAGGTCCTATAGTACATAGCCTTATCCCAAACTGGTATAAAGACTATTTCTAATGAAAGTTTGCTTGTCATGCTACTTTATTAGTTCATAGTTAGCAGTAACTTGTATTTGTCTAACATTTTCCTTATGATTTATTGTATTGCTTGTGTAAAGCTTTATTTGTATCTTATTTCCTATTAATACAAGTCTGTTCTTTTTTTAAAAACAAATTAAGATGGAATTTCTTTATTTCTTTCTTTTATATGAAAATTTTAATTATATTGTTTATTAATATGATATTGTTTTACAAAATTAATCTTGATAAAGTATGATAATTTGAAATATAATAATTTGAGTGACATTAATATACTTGTGCAACGTTGTATGTTACCATGCATACTGAGGGAGAATCCTAAACCTTATAAGCTATTCTAGGTATATTTTCCTTTACTATTAATTCGATTATCAATTATATATTATAATTCTTTGTCATTAAAAGAAAAAAAATATTGTTGAATCAAGGAAGTTCTAACATATGTTTTAATGATAACAACAATTTTATTGTTGACATGTTTATTAGTGTATAAAACTTATAGTATCATGACAAACATTATGAAGGATATAAATAAGAAAAAAATCTTTACAAAAATGAGAACATGAGTTGATTATTATTGAGTTATGGAGAAATTCAAGAATTAAGAAACAAGGATAGAGTTTTTAGAAGTCTTATAATGGTTCACTATCTAACATAGTCAATTATAATTAGATAACAAGAAACTAAAGAAGATATTAGTACCAACTTATGAAATAGTTTCCATGAGAAATGAATAAATTATTTAAGAGGGTTTTTGCTAAGATCTTAGTGGTTTTTTCCTTTTTCAATCATTTGAATTTGTTACATAATAGATTCAGTATCAAGTGTGACTTATCAAAAGGATGTAACATATCCCTCTCTCTTTCTATCATTTTTATGTTTATTATTTGTTATACTTAATAGAGTTGGTTAGATGAAATCCATCAAATCGCATCATTTAAAGAATTGCACCCATACAAGAGCTTTATTATTGAATAAAATATTAGAGAAAGTATCAATCATTTCAACACCTAATTCAACCTTTTTAAGTTCCTTTAGATCTAAGGAGTTATTCTTAAGTGTGTATATATGTAGATTATAGATCAAAATGTTTGTTTGTTTTTATCATAATGTAATGTTAGCTATATGTTTATATTATGTAATCTTGATAACTAATTACTTCATACAAAACTATAAACTTATGAATATTATATTACATGTTAGATATTCATTAGTGAGGTTTTCCATATTAGAAAGAAACATAAGAGGGAAGTGACATATATAAATATAGGACATATAATTTAATATCTTAAGATTATTAAATTGAAGCTTGAACCATTTTCTTCTTAGGCATATTGAAAATTCAATATTACTATTAGACTTAATTTACCAAAACTTAATGAATAGATATTAATAAATTTTTACTCAAATAGGAATTCATGGAGTGATGATCTAATATTAGTATTAGAGTTTAGCTTGGTGAAATATGATAAATTGATATTTTTGAATCTGAATTTGATAAAAGATAATTCAATGAGTGGCTAAAATGGTGTCTTATTAGTTTTTAATTGAAAGAAAATTGACTCAACTTAATAGTAAAAATAAGAGTTAGGTTGGTAGAACATAATAAATAGAGACTTATCTAATTGATTATGATGAATTATGATTTATTAGGCGGTATAAATGACTTAAACTTTTTAGTCAAAAGGGAACTAAATCAATCTATCACACTTATTTTGCAAAAGGGGTGTGCTAAAAATTCTGTATAAGAGTTATATCATAAAAGCAAATATATAAAGAGAAGGTGATATATACAAATATAGACTCATTTGGTTTCTAATTCCCTAACTTAAAAATTATATGTCCAACAATATAATTAAGTACACTAAAAACAAAATTTATGATATTTTTAGAAGAGAATATAAGTTATCTATGTTTATATTAACACTTGGATAAAGTGATTAGTTTAAAAAGTTTGATAGCTTAAATTCAAATTTTAAGATTTATATTTTAAGAATATTATATTTGTGTTTTAACTTACAATAAGCTAAAAAAATTAAGGAGTTTGAATTGTCTAAAAGAATAAAAATAACTCAACCAAATCCAATAATTTTTCTTTCATATTTGATAAGTTTTTTCATCTTTAATGTGCATATGTGTTTTGTAATGTTATAAATGTTTACATTTTTTAGTTGCTTTGATTGTTTAATTTTTAGTCATATTTTAATGTATTCATACTTAATTATTTCCAAATCAATATTGAAAAAAATTAGTTTATTAATATCTCTTTTATATTATCTAATAGTACAATGAGTGGATTTTTAGTTATATATTTGTATCTTTTTCGGAGTTAGACTAATCCCATTTACTTTTATTTTTATAATAATTAATTACATATATTGTGTTACATAAATTATACATTTCTTTAATTATTATTTTAAAGTATTTTTCTAGTAGAAAAACCTTTGCTTTATACTACTTTTTATTTGATAAATAGTTGAATTGGATAATTATACCAAAATCTTCTTTATACTATTTTGATTTTATAAAATGTAACCATTTTTCTTTACTATTTTGTATAAATTTAGGTACTTTTGTCACATATTCTAAAAATAAATGGAACATTTTTACCAAATATTTAATTCATCTCATATCTAAACTTTTACAAGGAAAAGGACACTAAAATAAGAATAAAATATATATTTTATTTGGTTAGAATTCTTACAACACTACACTTAATATCTATTCTATTTGACTCTAATTATATTAATTTTCTAGCATTAATAATTGATTTTATTAATAACATTTTAATTTTTTTTTAAATGTCATTCTACTTTAACTAAGCATTTCTCAAATCAATACCAATCGATAATAATATAATATTCTTTTTAGTTATTTTAAAGTGATCAATCTTCTATTGATCACTCAATTATTTTCATATAATTCACACTATATCCGATAATTACCAATTGTGATATCTTTGACAATGATAAATCATAAATAGTATTAACAATTAGAGATCTCAAGTTAAATGATTATCTATATGATTATCATAATGATAATTTTTATAGACATACAAATAATGATCGAAATGAAGTTCTCATATACTTCAATTTAGTAAAAGATTTTTTAACAAATATTCACATATTTATTTAAATATCTTTATAACTTCTTCCATAAAGAAAATATAACGTGCTCTAATATTTTTACATAAATATATTAGGAATTTTATAACTATGAGCTTATCATTGTTTTTTATATCATTAAAATTATAATTAATTAATTATTTGTAAAGACATAATCCAACAAATCTTGAAAGCAAATAGTTGTCATTCTAGCTAGCCGCAGACTACGTGTAGGCAAGAGGGACGACCTATGGAGGAGTAGCAGCTGTATGTGTTATACAAATCAACAGCCAAACGACAGATGGTGGTAGCCGCTGGCCATGCAGTTTACTACAGTGACCCAAATGGTTTTTGTCCATTGTCATTGTTGAGGTCTTTAATTCAAACCGACCTGAGGATACGTGACTAGAGAAAGCCTACGTTTCATTACTGACATTTCCTGGCCTACCATGCAAACCTTCTTGTACCATTCGTAGATATCCACCTTCACCCTAGCCACTAAAATGGAAGATTGAGTGTATAATGTCATTTTTTTAATGTAAAATAAGGTTAAATCAGAATATTAGATACAGAAGATCTGAACCCACCCACAAAGACAAAAGACAAGCATTGGTAAAAAATCTTCAACTTGATATGCCTGGCGTCTTGATAGTTTGATTGTTAAAAATCCCAATAAATCAGTTGATCATAAATGACCGAGGCAAGTTTTCTCACAATCAACCCAAAATCATTCAACCCACTATATTCGATTTTACGAGATTACGTTACGCCTACACTTCCTTATTGCCTTAATACATGTTATGACATTGTTAAAAAATGAATAATAAGACAAAATAGCACGGGGTTAACTTAACACTAAAACTGAAAAGAGTAAGAAATAACAAAAGAAACCGCATATGTTACGGCGTACACGTGCACTCAGTGGGTTCACTTCAGACTCTCTGCCTCTTTATCTCTCTCCCTCTTCACCTCCCAGTTTCTTTTCTGTGTGCACGACTTACAATGTGAACCTACACTCACTAGCTAGAGCTAGCATTAACCTCTTCCCCCACCCCTCTCCCTCTCTCTGTCTGCCACGCGACTAGTACTAGTTGCTATTTAGAGATCCTGACAGAAGCTCGCCACAATACGCACCCATATTACTGTTACTCACAAAGACAAAGATCAATACATAATAGAATGTTTTAGTTTCACCTTTCATGTATCTTCTACTTCTCTGTGCCACATGCTCTCCTACTCTAGAGCAGGACTACTAGGAGTATTACAATTTACTAGACAAGTACTGCTTGCTTCTCTCTCTTAAAGCTGGTACTCTCCTGGGAAGGGAATACGCAACTTCTCAACTTCGCTCCTTCCTTCTCTTTTCGGTTGTCTGTGTATGTTGCTTTGTTATCTACTCACACAATGTGCGAAGAACCTTTACCAACATCCCCTTCTGACAGAACTATTGAACAGGTTTATTATGGTTTTCTTCTTCTTAGTTTTACATTGCATACATGTCAGATTCATTTCCCACTTGACAACTGTTTCCATTGAGCAGAATATCAAAGAAGTTATGGAATTTGACTGGTTTACGCCGAGGAACAAGAGCTGGTTTATGGGTTGTTCCGTTAAGCATGCATTAGTCATTCTTTGCTCTTGTGATCATTTAGTTTTTCTCCCAATGAGAGATGCTGTGGAGTAGACTAAAATCTCCTTTTTCTTTAACATTTTTTTGCTCAAGGACAAGTAGGAAACATGTTAATGTTCTTATCTGCCAAAGAGTGGGTGGCCTATTCATTTTAATAACCATTTCCATTGTCTACATCTACTGTCCTTGACTCAACAAAGAATTTTCTGATTCGAAACTTGTTTTTAATGACCTCTTTACACGCAAATGGGATCTTCTATTAGAATCTTACAAAGTCGTAATTGATTCTGCCAGTTAGCAATTCAATTCTGATAAGAATTCGTCATCCTGTTCTTGTTACTTCATTAGCTGATGGTTTATTTTTACTTTCTCTAAATTAGCAAAGTGTTTAATGCCGCACGTGTCTTCACCTTAATCTTGTCTTTGATCATTTTTATTTATATTGGTGTAAAGCCAGTAAGTCATTATTTACATTAAACGGCATCAACTTTGTAATATCGTCATAAGACGTGAAAATTTACAATAAAAAAACCGGTGACCAGTTCTGTCATCTTTAATCTCTGTTTTCTTTTATCGAATAACTTATATTTGTTTCATTTTGGGATTTGAGGGCAGTGTAAATATATGAGACTGCTGAAACTTGTAGAAATTAAAATGCAGGCAATTTTGGCTATGAAGAAGGGTGCACATCTCTTGAAGTGTGGAAGACGGGGGAAACCAAAAGTCTGTCCTTTCAGGCTTTCAATGGTAGGTTAAATGAACACACATGTATGACTATCAATGCAATAATGATTACCTCTCTGTTCAGGAGCCAAGTGATGTTTTGAAGCTCAGTATAAAGAAAAGCAAGCAATTTTCACAAATTCTCTGACTGTCAGATTCTGAAATTGACAAATCATTGTCTATGCAATATGAAACTGCCTTTTCTGATTTGGGAAACTGTTTAGTTTGCAATTAAGACATGCTAGAGACAATGAATTGTTGTCTATTAGGCCAGCCTTCGCAAGTATTATCATTACTTTTGTTGACTCCCATGTCTTTGTCAGTAATTCATTTAACATTAGTAACATGGTCCCCTTGGCATTTTGTTATAAATGATTTGAAATCAGTTGTCCTTTGCATACTGGCTTAGGAATATATGATTGTTAATATTTACTCTGATTTGATTACATCTTCACCATTTAATTTTTCTGGTGCAATGGTGGATAACCCAAGTTTTGGTCCATATTTGTTAATTTCAGGATGAGAAGTATTTGATATGGTACTCAGGACATGACGAAAGACTATTAAGCTTGAGCTTGGTCACGAAAGTTGTCACTGGACAGAGGACAGTATGTAATCATGGATACATTTGATATTGAATAAAATTGCTTAATCTGTATCTAATTATTGTTTCTATCCCTTTTGTTAATGATGAACTTCATAGGCTAATTTTCAAAGACAAATTCAGCCAGACAAGGAGCATCAGTCCCTTTCGCTTATCTATGCTGGTGGCAAGGGCTCACTAGATTTGGTGAGCAATTGTTCTCACAAAAACAAGAAATATGTTAGTGCATTTTGTGTATTATTTTCATCAGTTTTTGATTAAATTTTGTTTCACGTAGATATTCAAGGACAAAGTGCAGGCTAATTCTTGGCTTATAGGCTTAAGAGCCATAATATCCAGGTGCCAACATTCCATGCCTTTTACTGGACCAAGAAGCTGTATAGGGGTGCAAAGTTGTGTCAACAGTCCTGCTGGTTATATTAGAAGAAAACATAACATGGGAATTTTGGAGGAAACCGTCCAATTTTCACAGGTTCTAATGCTACAGTTTTGCAGTTTTTTTGGAACGGATGGAAGTATACTTACTTATGTGCTTTTTCTGAAATTGTATGTTTGTGGACAAATAATGTTACTGTAGTCAAATTGATTTTCATTTATGCACTTACTATTACTTTATGTATATGTCTCTTGACATCTATGAACCAACACCTAAGCTCCCCATTGCGCATTTCATTGCTATCTGATGAGGATCATGCAATGGTTGCAGACACTTGTTGAGTCTTTGGTGCAGTACCTTTTCTACATATATGCGACTTTGCTGTTACAGACATTGCAGAAATTATTGATTAACATTCTAATATCCATTACAATAATCTATTAATCTAGTCAGTTGTCATGTCGATTCTTTGTGATAACAGATTTAAATATAGTTTTCACATATTGGCACTCATGCAATTTCTTTGTGCTTTTCTGTTTTCCTTCTTAAAGGTGCGCAGCTTATGTGCGAGTCCTACTCTGTCACTTTCAGAAAGGTGTTTTTCTGATGGACTATCTGTTTCTTCTGACAGCTTTTGTTTGTCAGAATTAAGTCTTCCACTTGAGCAGAATTTGGCTGAATTTCTGATGAAAAATGCTCCTTGTGTGGAACCAAATCTGAAAAAGTGTGGAGCTAGTTATGCTTGCTCAGAATACCAAATGATTGCATCTCATCGATTTACTTCCCCTGCTTATGGTTCATCACAAATAGAAAAGAGTGACACCTTAAAGGATGTTCTGATCTGGGGAGAAGGTGTAGGGGCGGGAAATATTGGTTATGGAAACCACAAGGGGATTCGAGTTGATGCTTTATTGCCGCAGTTGTTGGAATCAACAGTTACGCTAGATATACAAAATATATCTTTAGGAGGGAAACATGCTGCCATTGTCACAAGACCAGGGGAAGTCTTCTGCTGGGGTGAGGGCGGGGGCAAACTTGGACACAAAGTTAACATGGATGTAACTCATCCCAAACTAGTGGAGTCCCTAGCTGGTAATCATGCCAAAGCTGTGGCTTGTGGTGAGTATCAAACATGTGCTATCACACATTCTGGTGAGTTCTATACTTGGGTTGATGATAAATATGGTGCTAATTTGGTGGGTGATGTGGGGAGAAAGACCCCATGGCTGCCACATAAACTTTTTGGCCCTCTGGATGGTATCAGCATAGTAAACGTTGCTTGTGGAGAATGGCACACTGCAATAGTGACATCCTCTGGGCAGTTGTTTACTTATGGAGATGGAACTTTTGGGGTTCTTGGGCATGGTAATCTTCAAAGTTATTGTCATCCTAAAGAAGTTGAATCTCTTAAAGGTTTATGGGTGAAATCTGTTGCATGCAGTTCGTGGCACACCGCTGCTATCGTGGATGTTATTGTGGACCGCTTCAAATATAATGCTATTGGTGGGAAATTATTTACATGGGGTGATGGCGATAAAGGGAGGCTGGGGCATGCAAACTCAGGGAAGAAGCTCCTACCAACATGTGTTGCTCAACTTGGTGACCATAATTTTGTTCAAGTTTCTTGTGGAAGAATGTTGACGGTTGCTCTTACCAATACTGGTAAGGTTTATACAATGGGAAGTGCAGTCCATGGGCAGTTAGGTAATCCACAGGCCAAGTACAAGTCAATAACTACTGTTGAAGGAAAGCTTATAGAGGAGTTTGTTAAGGAAATATCGGCAGGAGCATATCATGTTGCAGCCTTGACAGCAGATGGAACTGTATATACATGGGGGAAGGGAGCAAATGGACAATTAGGATTAGGCAGCACTGAGGATAGAAACTCACCATCTTCTGTTGAAGCTCTACGAGATAGACAGGTTGTTAGTATCACTTGTGGATCAAATTTAACTGCAGCAATCTGTTTGCACAAATCTATCTCTGTCACTGATCAATCAACATGTAGTGGTTGTAGGGTGCCGTTTGGGTTTGCGAGGAAGAGACATAATTGCTACAATTGCGGTCTTTTGTTTTGCCATTCTTGTAGTAATAAGAAGTCCGAAAATGCATCTTTAGCAACCAATAAAAAGAGACCTTCTCGTGTTTGTGATTCCTGTTTCAAGAATTTGCAGAAGACCACAAATTCACAAAGGATGCTACAGCTAGAAGGTCATGGTTCAGGGCAGCTTCTATCCCCAACTAAATTTAAATATGATGACAAACAAGATACTGAAGAACCCATCAGTCCAGGAGGCCATATTCTATCAATGGTGCAACAATATAACCAAGAAATCCTACAAAGTAAGAAGAAGATCCTGAAAAATCAAGGAGAAAAAGAACATTTGGAAACTAACTTGTTTTCAGTTGGATTACCACGATGGGGGCAAGTCCCTTGCCCTGTTGTATTTAGATCATATTGTGACAACAGTTCAGTGCATCCAATGGGACCATTATGTAGTGTTTCCAGCAGCTTGAACCTCGAGGAATGTGCGTCAGAATCAAACAAGATGCTGCGCGAAGAAGTTAAGAAACTAAAAGCTGAGGTAGTCCCTTCATTGCATACAGCATTCAATATGGATTTGTTCTTATCTCATGGCGAAGTGCTGTTTCCCATTTGCAGCTCATGTTTTGTTTCAACCTTATAAAAAGACACTTAAATGCATTTAAACAGCCTCTATTAAGGAATTTCATGACTGCTAATCGGTCCGATAACAGGGGTATAGATGTAGTAATTACTTCCAGTTAATTTCGATTGGTGTCTGGTGACTAGGCATATAGTTGGTCCGGACATGATAAAACGAATGTCTAGCCTGATCTTGCTGTGTTTAAATCATCATTCACATATCATTCATTCAAGTTTTATTTCCAAGTCTTCGTTCATTTTAATTAGATATACTTTTTGACCCATCTACATCGAACCATTTTGATTTGAATAGGTTAAGAGCCTTGAACTGCAATGTGAAACTAGAAACCAGAAAATTCAAGAATGTCAACAAACAATAAAAAAAGCTTGGGCCATGGCTGGGGAGGAAGCTGCTAAGCGTAAAGCAGCTAATGAGATTATAAAGCTTTTAGCATCAAAGGTAATCTTTGTTTTCTTATTCTGATAAAGCGGCTTTGACTGTTTGAAGTCCGTTATGAATTTAAATTGTTAATTTTAGAAATAAGAAATTAGAAGCTACAAGGAGATGCATCAATGTTTGTTATAACTTGTAAAACTATAAAATGCATCTTTCTTGGTGTCACTAGATATTGGCATTAACACTTTACTGTTTGAAGTTGAAACTGGGTATGACCAAGGCGGTAGGTTCGATTACGCCAACTCAGTCCATCAATTTGCATTTACTGGCATGTCCTCTCCATTATTTGGGATTAACTGTTTTCATGTAATTGTCATTTTTCTTAGATCATGGTCTATAAGATGGTGTCTGTTTCTTGATTTTCCCTTTTCTTTTCTTGTTTTTTGGGAATAGTATCGTCGACTCTGTAATTGTGTAGTGTTTTCTTTTTTCGGTTCTTTTGGCATATCAGAATAATGAACTAATGGAGTTCCAAACAATGCTTGATAAGGTCTCTGGTGGAAGAGAAGTGAAAGATGGATTATGCACTAATTTTCCCAACCTCACAACTGCACATGACAGTAGTCCTGTGCTTGAGGGTGGGCATGCTGCATGTGCTTTGACTCAGTTGCCTCGTGGAGCTAAAATTCCAAATGACAGACAAGCAGATAGTTTATCAAGCTCTCCAATCGTGTTGTCTAATAGGTTAAGGTCTATTACCGAAAACAGCAGGACGTTGGGCAACTTAGATGGCCAAATAAAAGAGGACACTGGGACTAAAGCCTTAAAACTTGAATGGGTAGAGCAATATGAACCTGGTGTCTACATTACACTTACAATTCCACCCGGCGGAACAATTGAGCTGAAGCGAGTCAGATTTAGGTAATTTCTTATCACCAATACTGCTTGTATAACCTTAGTGTTATTTGACAATGATTAGGAAAATTGCTAAAAAATTTCCAGTTACATTCTTGTGATTGATTCTTGCTCTTCCATTTATCCTTTGCTCTTTTCATTTAGCTCTCTCACACTTTTGGACTATGGTTTGCAGCCGGAGACGATTTTCGGATAAACAAGCAAAAGAATGGTGGGAGGAAAATCAAGTTATTGTGTGCCAGAAATATGGAATTGAAGGATACTCAAACACAAACCAGAGCCAGACTTAATAGGGTGACATGAAAGATCCTACGATCATTGGGTTTTTAAGATAATCAAAGACAGTAAAATTAAGCACTGTACAGTTTCAAAACTTTAAACAGACGATAAGTGGAGTCATCGGATCCAGAGCGGGAAATTATCATTTTCAGTTCAGGGCAGTTTTTGTGTTTAACGTTTCAGTTGAAATCCTCTTGTATTGATTATTTCTAACAAGTGCCAGTATGTGCAAATTATATAGACATACCAATTGTTGGGACTTTGTAATGACCTCCATATTCATACTATAAAGGAGCTAAAGTCTTAACTACGGCAGTTAAACATACCCAATTCAACTTCATCTTATTGATTCCATTGTGTTTTTAAGTGTTTTCCACAAAAATTGCAGCAAACTAACGTGATTCATTAAGCTAACAAAAGAAAATGAATAACAATAAGAAAAGAAAGATGCACAATGTTTTACAGCAAAATTGTTATCCTTTCTATTTACAAAAGCTCTAACTTTCTCAATAAATGAAGCTTTTGTTAAATGAACTATTTATAGGGATTTAAAGATTTGTGGGCCAAACATATAAGAATGTAGGCATAAAAGTCACTAAGCTACTAACTTAGTAGTTAATATCACCAACCACTTTAAAGACCGTTTTTTAGTGGGTGGTTTAGATAACTTACCACATATCCACTTCTAAGTAAAAGAACACGTGATAAATGAAGAAAAGGTACATTACCTATGTTCCTTGCTATATCATCCTACTTTCTTCATGATTCAACCCATTAATTTGTCACATCACTCTTGATCTTCATCCAAAAGTAAAGGTCAATAAAGTTCCTAGCCAATATGCACATGATTCGACTAGTGCACGCCTAAGGGTCTAGTCCGTTCGTCTACAATCCGTCATTTGAGTACAAAGTCATTCTTAGCCCCACTAAAAGCTTCCAATGCAAGTCCAACTTACCCAAGTTAAGCCAATCAATGCCCCATGATCAGTTAAAGTTAGCTAAAACTTGAACCATGCTTGATTTCACTTGGCTAAGTCATCTTGGTTCCTTTAGCATGCCTTCATCATGCCTAATCTTTGCTGGCTAGGGCTGACCATTGACTAGCAAAATGGTCCTTCATATGTTAAGGGGATAAAAAACCACCTCGCTAGATGAATCTGGTGCCTTTGTTAAAACAAATTGAAGGTAATTGTTTACCTAATCCTCAAATTGCCACAAAGTTGTGTCCTTGCAAGTAGCTTATGATATTGGTTTGTTCTACCACTAAATCAAGAATTTTGTTCTTTTTTTATTGACTCATTATTCGACGATCCAAAATCTTATCAATTTGCTTATCAAAATTTTTTCTTACAATCAGTGGAGCCTTTTTTACTTGACTCTTACTTGGATCTATAACATCTTTATGATTTGGTTTAAGGACACTAACATGAAAATTTGGATGTATTTTTAACGGTTTGGGTAATTTAAGTTAATATGCCATTTTGCTAATCTTTCTAAGGATTTCAAATGGCACATCAAACATTGGTACTAAGCCTTAGTGCAATTGTTTGCTACTAATTTTATTCCAAATGTAAGGAGTCAGTTTAAGAAGTACCTTATCCCTTATTTCAAATTTAAATTCAGATGACATTATTAGTTGGTCCACATGCTTCTTCATCCTTTTGGAAGCTTTTTGAAGATTGTCCCTAGCTTTGTTCAACAATTCCTGTTTCTCCCTCTCAAACCGATACGCAACTTGGCATTTTTCTCCCAACTTTGTTATGTTATCTCGAATGGAGTAAGGGGTTGTTGTCCTAAAACAATTTCAAAGGGACAATGCTCTGTAATTGAGGATTTATGTAAGTTATAACAAAATTATGTAATGCAAGTAAACTTAAGCAATTCCATTAACTTACATTTACATAATGTCGCAAGTATTCCTCTAACAAGCCATTCATCCTCTCCATTTGGCCATTCATTTATAGGCGGTTTGTAGTGTAAAATTTAGTCACACCCTATCATATTAAAAAGAGACATCCAAAATCGACTAGTAAATCGAGCGTCTTATTCACTTACAATATTCTCCAAAACTCTAAAGTGCTTCACCATATTCTTATAGAAAAGTTATGTAACAACATTTGAGGGATATGAAGTTGAAGTTAACATAAAGACTACATACTTGGAGAACCTATCAACTATCACCATGATTGAAACCATGTCATTCACTTTTGGATATCTGCCAATGAAGTCAATCAAGATCAACATCTATGGTCTTTCTTGAATAGGCAAGGGTTGCAATAATTATACCTTCTCCTTTCTTTCTTTTTATCTTATCTAATCAACAAACAAGGTAAGAAACTCTTATCACATGGCTTTTTTATAGACAACTTCTTTTAGACTTGGAAAAAAAATATTAGTAATATTGTCCATATGAGTGACGAGCCTGATTCCTAATAAGTAAACTTGCCAAGCTTCAAGGCAATGGACTAGTGCTAACATCTCCTTCTTATGGGTCAAGTATTGATGTTTGGCATTATTGAGCTTGCAACTTTTGAAAGCAACAAGATGGCCTTATTACACTAAGACTCCACTAGTGGCTTTATTTGAAATATGTGTGCACCTTAAAAGGGAGATTGAAATTAGGTAGTTTTAACACAGGTTTGATTAAAATGGTAACTTTCAACTTCTTAAAGGCTTTTTAGTATGCCTCCTATAAGCACCACTTTTGCTTCTTTTTGAACAAATCAGTTAAAGGCATTACTTTCTTGGAGCATCTCATAATGAAGAGGCAATAGTAATTTACTAAACCAAGAAAGCTCCAAAGTTTTTTCACTGTTTTTGGAACTTGTCAATCAATATTTACTGGTACCTTCTTACGATCCATCCATACTTGACCTTTTCTCACTAATTGTCCCAAAAATTTGAACTTTGATTGGGCAAACTCACACTTTTCCATCTTTATAAAAAGTTTATATTGTTTCAACTTCTTGAACACTTTCCTTAAGTGTTGTATATTTTTTACTACGATAGTGCTATAAACCACCACAAAGTCATCCAACAAGTCATATAATTCATTATTTTGGAAAAATGTTATAGGGGCATTTGTCAAATCAAATGACATGAAAAAAAATTGTGATCCATACTTAGTTACGCAAGTCATATTTTGCTCATCACCCTCAATAATATACACTTTTCAATGACCACTTTGCTAGCCTAACTTCATGATAAGTATAATTTTTGGGACAAATTTGGATATAAATCTCTTTAATGTGTTGAAAATTTTATTAAAATTAATGGACTTGTTTCTTAATTATTATCAGGTGATGTTGAACACATGGGAGTTCAATTTGAATCAAAACGATGCAAGAAAAGCAAAGGCAATTTGAATTTCTAGTTGGTTGAAAAGTTTTTGACCAAACATGGGCACGTGCAAAGGAAAAGTTTATCACTAGAGTCTGATTTGAAAGAAGATTCGATAGAATTAGGATTCTAGTTATTTTGGGAATTAACTTGTTTTCTTCATATGGG
>JAOQMP010000007.1:3743546-3758524 GCA_027563575.1 Erythroxylum pedicellare
CTTCCATTTTACTAGGAACTTTCCCTCCTCCTTTATGTGGTTTGGTTTTGTCTTTAAGAGTATCACTTTTATCCTTTTTCTACTCGATTTTTATTAAGATGAACTAATTTTTTAAAAATAATGTTTGCCCTTCCTTTAAAATTACCTTTCCACATTTATAGCCATATAATCCATATCTTCTAACTCCATAAAATGTTATAATTTTATCACATTAGCAATCTCATAATTCAAACTATTTAGAAATCTATTCATTGTGGCTTCCTGATCCTCCGTTATATTAGTTTGAATCATAACGATCTCCATCTCCTTATGGTATTCCTTAACACCCTTTGACCCTTAAAAAAGAAGTTGTAACTTTTGGAATAAATTTCTATAGTAGTAATTAGGGATAAAGCATCTCCTTATGATCACCTTCATATCCTCCTAATTGCCAATACGTCTCCTATAGTTCGTTCTCTTACTTTTCACAAGTTGATCTTATCAAATAATAACATAATAAACTCAATATAATGAGTTTTACTTTTTTTTTAACCTTTAGAATAACAATGGTAGTAAAAAATTAGTTATATCTTATTTTCCCACTCTAATTAGGCCTTAAGGTCATTTCTCCTTTGTAATGAAGGAATCTTCATTTTAATATTCCCAAAGTTGCCATCTCTTATAGGCTCCCTTTCATAGCCTTTATCTTGCTAATTACCTTAATGTTTAAGATTACCCAAATTATTTCTTAGTTATTGTTATTCATCATATAAGCATCCACATCTTCATCTTCATTAAGATCTTCTTAGAAAACTCATTATTGTTACCAATCTAAAATAAGAACTTGTGTTGATTGTCCCCTTTACAAGTTATCTATAACAATATATTACAATTCCATTTTTTTCTAATCTCTCTAAATATCATATTCATGCATTCAAAATATTGTTATATAGCTTTCAACATGAACATGTCATCCTTCTTTAGACCTCATGTTCCTATTGATAAATGTCACTTAATTCTTTCATGCTTCACTCTAAATTTCAATCTTTTCTTAATGCTACTCTCACACTCTCTTTTCTTTATCTATTATTTGCTTCATTTACAAGTTTTGTAAAGAACTAAAAAAACTCAAACAATAATTCAACCTTGTAAAGTCTAAAAACTTAAGGAATTAAAAGTCAAGGAAAGAGGATAAATCATAAGAAGCTAAAAAATCGAGTAGAACTAGGAAAGACTGACAAGGAGTTTAGAATGTTTTCAGGGATAATTTTTAAAGGTAAATAATTCTACTTTACTTTCTTATTTTATTTTATTTCGTTTCTTATAACCATAAAAAATGGTGTGAAGATATTGAATAAAGACAAAACCCTAACATAGACGTAGACATAGATAAATCATAAAAATAAGAAGATGATAGATTTGAATTTTTATGCAAACTTTAGAAGCAAGAATATGATGTCATAGGATGAAAAGAAATCATAAGGAACATAATTCTCTCTCTCTCTTTCTCTCTCTCTTTGAAAAAGTAATATAAAATAACTTAAATAATAAAAAATAAAAGGGTATCTACACCTAATTTAAAATTAAGCTCTAATACTAACTGATGTATAAAAGATAAAATAGAAGTATAAAAGCATTTATTTATTTATTATAAAGAATCAATAACCATATTTATTAAGTTTTTAAACATCATAAACAAAATAATTCTTTGATATTCGACGTTCAATGAAGAACAAGTAAAAGAAGCTTTGATGACTTAAAAATAAAAAAAGATGTCCAAAGTTGCTCTAACTAAAAAGAAACATGAATTAAATACTAAATAAAAATGCTAGGGGCTTAAGACACGATCATGGACCGAGCCATTTCAATTAAAGACTTTTCAACACTAGTCTGTACAATTTGGGAATTTTTCTTATCTAAGACCATAAATCTCTGTTTAACTTTGTAAAGTTGATCAAGGTTTAAAATACACGTGTGGCTGAGATTGTGAATCCTCTTATAACTTTGTGAAGTTAGGCACAATCTAAAACACATCCATGACTAAGATTGTAGATCCTCTTGTAATTTTTAAAAATCGAATACAATTTAAGAAATGCCTATAACTGAGACCATATCTAGCAATTGAGCTTTTTCAAAAGCTAAATGGGCTAGTACATGAACATTTTAGAGATCTTATTCACATCCAAGTCGTTAACCTTAACTTAAATTAAGTTAACTAATACTCATGCTTTAATTTGGCTTGATTTCATATGTATAGACACTTCTCTCATAACACCATTAACTGCATCTTAGAGCCTTTTCTTCCTTGTTCACATAATTGGCCCATTTGGTAAATGCTAAGTATCAAAAACAACTTGCTTCTTTTCATATCATATTACTAATTGGCTAATTCAAGTTCCTCATAAATTTGTGCATAATTCGTTTGATATCCATTTCTTACTAACTTGCTTATTTTATTATAGTTTCTTGCAATTATGCTTGTTTTCTAATATCTTGATAAAGGATATTTTTAATTTCTAATATAATTGGCATATATACTAAAATGATGTTGGGACTCATAAACAACCTCCATTCTCATACCAATTCTCATCATTTTTACATCTTATTCATTTTTAATTACATAATTTTTTATAACTTCCATAAACTGCTTTTAGTCCTTGAACTTCATATCAATTTAAAATTTAAAATCTTGTATATCTTTGTGATTAAACATGATGTACTTCCTCTTCTTTGTAACAATTGTGTTATAGTATCCATCATCACTAGTCACTGTTGATTAAACTTCAACATGAGTATCCTCATAATTACTATACAAATCATATTAACTCCCTTCCTTTCTTCGAGAATTTTCTAAACATGATGCCTCCCTATTAAAATCTTTCCTACTGCTTCCAATTAAATCCATAACATTGTCACATTCAAACCTACTAGAAATCTTCTTTTCATATTTCTTCTCATTAGCTCTTATATTAAGATATTCATCTTCATATATTGCATAAAAGTTCAATTTTGATGATTCATTTTGAGATTTAATCATCTTTAAAACAAAGAAGTCTTTCTCATTTTGCTCCGCCTCAACTTAAAATAACCCTACTCCATTAACACTTATATTCTCACCATCCATTTTTTGATGGCCATTAGTTCCATTTTCATTGCCAGTAAAATATTAATTTCACATGATGCCCCTAGTCCTTTAACAACCCTTTTAAAAATAGAATAATCAAATTATTGACACCCCCATATTTTTTTAATCTTTTTCCAACATATTTGTAGTCCCTATTTCTTTTTAGGATCCCATTGTAATCAAAAGTTACCAACATCTGCATCAACAAATTAAAAATATTAGTTAGAAATTTTTGGTAATTTAACTCTATGATGATGTTCAATATGCATTATACTAGTTTCAAACCTTCATAAGACATTAGTAACTTTGAATTATTTAGTCACACCTTCCTCCTTTGTGTTCAAACGTATCTTCTTTTTCTTGTGGCTAGTCATATAAATAGATCATCTAGAAATTAACTAGCCATTTTGGTATTATAAGGTACATAACTCTCTCTCTCTCTCTCTCTCTCTCTCTCTTTTAAAAAGTAATATAAAAGAATTAAATGATACAAAAATAAAAAGGATATCCACACTTAATTTAAAGTCAAGCTCTAATAATAACTGATGAGTAAAAGCTAAAATAGAAGTATAAAAGCCTTGATTTATTTATTATAAAGAATCAATAACCATATTTATTAAGTGTTTAAACATCATAAAGAAATAATTCTTTGATATTTGAAGTTTAATGAAGAACAAGCAAAAGAAGCTTTGATGACTCTCAAATAAAAAATAAGTCCAAAGTTGCTCTAATTAAAAAGAAAAATGAATTAAGTACTAAATAAAAAGGCTAGGGTTTCGAATAGGAATGGCTTAGGACACAATCATGGACTAAGCCATTTCAATTAAAGAATTTCAACACTTGTTGATATGGTTTGGAAAAGTTTTGTATCTAAGACCATAAATCTCTATGTAACTTTGTAAAGTTGAACAAGGTTTAAGATACATCTGTGGTTGAGATTGTGAATCCTCTTATAACTTTATGAAGTTAGGCATAATCTAAAACACACCTATGATTAAGAATGTAGATCCTCTTGTATTTTTTTAAAGAAATTGGACACAATCTAGGAAATGCCTATAACTGAGACCATATCTAAATATTGAGCTTTTCAAAAAGTTATATAGGCTAGTACATGAACATGTTAGAGATTTTGTTTACATCCAAGTCTTTAACCTTAACTTAAATTAAGTTAATTAATTTTTTTCCTTCAATTTGGCTTGATTTCATATGTGTAGCCACTTCTCTCTCAACACCTTAATCTGCATCTTAGAGCCTTTTCTTCCTTGTTCACGTAATTGTTCCACTTGGTAAACTCAAAGGATCAAAGACAACTTTCATCCTATCATATCATATTTCTAATTGGCTAATTCGGGTTCCTCATTTGATATCCATTTCTTGCTAACTTTCTCATTTCATTATATTTTCTTACAATTAAGCATGTTTTTCCAATATCTTGATAATGGATATTTTTTAATTTCTAATCTAACTAGCATATATACTAAAATGAAACTGGAGGTCACTAACAACCTCTATTGTCATACTAGTTCTCCTCATTTTTACATCTTATTCATTTTTAATTACATACTTTTTTATAACTTCCATAAACTGCTTTGAGTCCTTAAACTTCATATCAATTTCAATTTTAAAATCTTGTATAACTTTGTTATTAAACATGATGTACTTGTTCTTCTTTGTAACAATTGTGTTACAATATCCATCATCAATAATCACTGTTGATTAAACTTCAACATGAGTATCCTCTTAATTACTATACAAATCCTGTAAACTCCCTTCCTTTCTTTGAGAATTTTCTAAACAAGACGCCTCCCTATTACAATCTTTCCTACTGCTTCCAATTAGATCCACAACATCATCACATTCAAACCTACTAGAAATCTTCTTTTCATGTTTCTTCTCATTAGATCTATTGCTTAAAGTGTTAGCTCAAGGTTTATGATTAACGATTTTGATGATAACTGTATAATATTTCAAAATTCAAATTGGATTCATTTCCTTGTATAATTAATGGTCTTATTCCCAAAAAGAAACAAAATTAAAAGAAATACACTTTCTTTCTTGTAGGAACCTTTATTATGAACTTACCTTATTAGAAATGGTTTATCTAAAAGGATCCTACTAATTATGAAAGACGTATATTAGCCCCGTGATTACTAGAAGATTTTTCTAAAGATGACATAGAAATTCAAATTTAAATTCATCCAATTGTCTAAAGATGCGAGCGAAGCAACGACTAGTTAAAGAAATTGACTATTTAAGGAAGAGTCAATGCAACTGTGAACAACAATTGCATAATACGGAAGCTTGTAAAGCTATATTGTCAAAACGCATAAAAAAATATACACTCTTGAAAGTTATATCTTTGTAAAAATCTCTTGTGTGTTAGAAAGTGAAATTCTCTTAAGAGAGGTTACTGAAGCTCATATCAAGCAAACCTCATTTTTATTTGAGAGCTTATAGAGGCTAGTGAGATACTACTAGTGTGGAAGGTTGAAGAACCTTGAAAATATTAACTTGTGAGCTTGGAGAGGCTCTTCAAATTACTACTTGATTTTATAGTGAAACCCTCAAGTTGGATACTTAGGGATTGGACGTAGGCTTGGGTTATAAGTCAAACCAGTATAAATCAACTGTGTCCTTCTTCTCTCTCTTCTTATCTTTTATATTTTCGCATTATATTATGTGTGTATTCATTTCAGTAAGAGCCTCCTTCATTTTTATAATAGGCCCCTTCTGTTTTCAACTTGCTGATGGTTCCTTTCAGTTTTAACAGGCACCTTCTATTTTTAAATTGTTTGCTTTATCATTTAGTATCAGAGCGAAGTTTCACATTTTTGTGTTTTACAGCACGTGATAGATCATGGCAAACACCTTGAGAAGTTTTAAAAGACAATCCATCTCAAAGCCTCCTTACTTCAATATAAATAACTACTTATATTGGAAAGAGAGAATGACCATATATCTCCAATATGTAGATATCGAAGTATGGAAAGCAATTAGAGTTGGAGCTACAATTCCCACTTTCGATAATACAGAAGTGTGGATTGATGCTGACAGGAGAAATGATCAACTAAACGTTAAGCCAAAACATTACCTAATATATGCATTGTCTCTAGAAGGATATGAAAATATATCCTACTTCTCTACAGTAAAAGAAATGTGGGACAAACTTCAAGTTACCTTTGAAGGGACGAATAAGGTAAAGAAACACAGAATAAGTCTCTTGGTGCATTATTACAAAAAAAAGTCTCTAATATGAAACTATTAGCATGAAACAGGGGGAGACCATAGACGAATTCTTTGGATGCTTCAACAACATCATCACAACCTTAAAGAACTTGGGAAAAGCATATCTCAATGATGAGCCTGTAACGAAGATTCTGAGATCACTACTAAAGGAATGGAGACCTAAGGTGACAGATCTAGCAATGGCAAAGGATCAAAACACTATTTCACTCGACTGGCTATGAGAAAATCTGATGATCCATGAAACCGAGTTTAGGCAAGATGAAAGATCCTCCTATAGAAAAGGAATGACACTAAAAGTAACTAACAAATCAAATGGTGATGAAAGTGACACTGAGTTTTAAATAGATGGAGATAACGAATTCAACTTTATGGTCAGAAAATATGCCCGCTTTTATAAAAAGAAGCTGATGAAGAAAAGAGAAGGAAATAAGAAAGTTGTAAACAACAGGTTCTTATCAAAAGGCAGCAGCAATAATAGCAATACACAAAACAATCAAATCATATCCTATCACTGCAAGAAGCTTGGACACACAAAACAGGAATGTCCTCTTCTTCAAAAGGACAAGTTAGAGAATAGAAAATCCAAAAAGCAAGTGATGAATGTAGCCTGGTTAGATGAGGATTTTTGAAAACTTTGAAGAAGAAGATCTAGAAGAAGTTAACAATGTTTGCTTCATGGACGAATCAAGAGATGACGAGGTATATTATTCTGGATCTAGTATTAAAGTTAATGAATTGAAAAATTCATATCGTGAATTATATGATCAGTACAAAAGGCTAACAGTGGAGTATTTCAAAGAAGTTGAGAAGTCCAAAAGCAATGATGCATCTCTGAAGAGTAAGATTAAATCATTGGAATCTGCGAATGAGAATTTGGCTACCAAAAATATGTCTTTTGAGGTTGACTACAAGCAAAAGGTTTCTGAAAAGGAAGTTCTAGAAGAAAGAGTAGCTAAGTTGGAAAATACACTACTTAGAACTGATTCTGATAATATAAGACAATTAGAGAAAAAGTCACCACCTTAGAACTTGAAAAGGAGAAAAGTGCTAAAAAGATTTTATCTACAAAAAAAGATCTAAAATTTTTCTTTAATGGAAGGACGAATCTTGATGCATTGCTTAGTAGTGGTAAATTCATTTTTGGTAAGGTTGGCATAGGATACAATAATAATAACAATATTAGGTCATACAAAAACTTCTTTGTTAAATCTAGCAGCAGCTATAGCCAAGATAGCATAAACCTGCTAAGTGGCAAAAATTATAGCAACTATCATTCATCTGTTTTGTGCGAATACTATAGTAAACATGGTCACATTAGTCATTTTTGTAATTTTTATAAAACTAAATTATCTCAAATGTATTTTTAGAGACCGAAAGCTCAAACGACTAATTTGAAAGGACCCAGAAAATTTTAGGTACCTAAAATGAGATAATGCTTTCTACAGAAATGTTTAAAAACGATGACAAGGGAGAATCAATGGATAGTTGATAGTGGTTATTCGAGACACATGACATGTGAAATATCACACTTCAACTACATTGAAAGAAAAGACGGAGGTGATGCTATCTTTGTAAACGAAAAAAAAAGCAAAGATCACCAGAATTGGTAAAATTAGTAATTCTAACTCTACCTCTATTGATGACGTTCTCTTTGTTGATGGTTTGAAACATAACCTATTAAGTTGTGAAAAGGGTTACAAAATCATTTTCTATGCATCTTATTATGAAATTATTGATATTCATAATGATAATATTGTGTTTATTGGTCCTAGAAATTAGAATATATATTGTGCTCAACTGGGAGACATGTCCTTACAAAGTGTAAAGTGTTTTTTCTCTCTAGAAAAGGATTCGTTTATCTGGCACAGAAGATTTGGACAAGCCAGCATGAACATTCTATCAAAATTTTCCAAAAATGAGTTAGTAAAAGGACTACTAACCTTAAAGTTTGAAAGCAATTAGGTTTGTAAGGCTTGTTTAAAAGGTAAACAATTAGAAGCAGCTTTCCTCTTAAAAATATTATATCTACTAACCAAACACTTGAACTTATGCATATGGATTTATTATGTCCCACTAGGACCCAAAGTTTTGGTGGTAAACATTATGGCTTTGTTCTGGTAGATGATTACTCTATAATTACATGGGTTTATTTCTTATCAAATAAGGATGATGGTTTTGAAGTGTTTGACAAGTTTTGCAGAAAAATTTAGATAGAAAAAGGGTACTATATCACTTTAATTCATAGCAATCCTAGAGCAGAATTTGATAACAAAAAATTTGAAGAATTCTGTGATAGCAATGGTATAACTCATAACTTCTCTTTTTCAAAAATGCTTCGGCAAAATGGAGTTGTAAAGAGAAAGAATAGAACGTTTGTTGATATGGCCAGGACCATGCTATGTGAAAGTGGACTACCTTATGGATAATGGGTAAAAGTAGTATCCATGACATGTTATCTACTTAACAAATGTCTTATAATACCTATTCTGTAAAAGACCCTCTATGAGTTATGGAAAGAAAGAAAACCAAATGTTCTTTACTTTTGAGTATTTGGTTGCAAGTGTTTCATCCTAAACAATGGAAAAGACAACCTTAGAAAGTTCGATGTGAGATCAAACAAATCTATTTTCTTAGGCTACAGTACTGACAGTAAAGGATTATGAGTATATAATGAAAGAATGAAGAAGATAGAAGAATCGATACGTGTGGTATTTGATAAAGCACTACCTTCGATAACAACAACTAAATTAGATGATGAATATCATCCTTTAATTCCTAAAAATATATCGAAAAATCAAACTACTCTTATAATACCTTTAGAATCACAAAATCAAGAAGGTCCCTATGAAGCTAGAATAGAGCAGGCTCTTTCATCTCACCAGGAACCTACGCAACGAAAAATACCGAGAGAATGGAGAAGTCTTGATACACATCAATATATTCTTAAAGATTCCTTTGAAAGTCTAAGAATAAGATCATCGTTTAAGAACAATCTTGTGGCTCTCATCCCAAAATTAGAAATAAAGTCTATTAAAGAAGCTCTTACTAATGAGAATTGGGACTATGAAAAAAAGCTTAGTCAGTTTGAAAAGAACAATGCCTCATCCATAAAATAAGTCAGTTATTTTGAACTCATTGGGTCTTTCAAAAAATGGAAGAAAATGGTAAGGTGGTAAGAAATAAAGCCAGAATTATAGCTCAAGGTTACAATCAACAGCTATTGATTTTGATGAAACTTATGCACCTATTTCTAGATTGGAATCAATTAGAATTTCACTTGCCTTTGCGTGTTATATAAACTTCAAGTTATTCCAAATGGATGTTAAAAGCGCATTCTTAAATGGTTACATTAACAAAGAAGTATTTGTTAAGCAACCCTCAAGTTTTGAAGATGAAAACCATCTGGATTACATGATGAAGTAAAGCAAAATTTTGTATGGTTTAAAACAAGCTCTTTGAGCATGGTATGAGAGGTTAAGTAACTTTCTGATTGAGAATACCTTTGAAAGAGGAAAGTCTATAAAACCTTATTTATTAAGAGAAAGGAAAATGATTTACTCATAGTGTGTTGAATCTAAAAACAAACTACTTATTTTACGCTAAAAATTGCAAGTATACGACTCATTACTTGTAGTGAAAAACGGATATCGTCCTACAAAGATTATGCTTAGGCACCACTTAATTCATGTTGTTGATTGTTTAAGACTCAAATTTAAATAATAAAAACGAAAAAATAAACTAAATCAAATAAACTAGCAACGAACAAATAATGTAACAAAAGTGTAGAAACTTTGATCTCAAGATTAAAGATTAGATATCACTTTTTCCCTATATTGTTTGCCCACTGCCCTGTTGATTGAATTATGCCTCACCTAAGATGTCCTAATGTTTCAATCACCCTCTCTCAAGGTGTAATCAAATCTCCCTAGCCAAATTAAATGGAATTGACTATACAATCTCTCAATCTACAAGATCGGTCCACCAATTTAGCTAGTTATGAAGCTATTCTATGGGTAATCAACTAATTAGTCAAGATCTCTCGCTAACTAATCAATTAACTTGATAAATGTAGGTATATAGGGTGACAATTCTCATTGTACAACCCTACACAATTTACCCAACTCAAATTCTCAATATATTGTAAAATTTAAGCACAACATTTATCAAAAACATTCATTCATTCAAAACAACAAAGTAAGAGTTCAACAAGTAGTTTAAAAGTAATCTCTATAATAAATTTATCCACTCATAATAGGAACAACTTCAACCATATCTATATTCTCTAGAATACAAAACATACTAAAATAAAAACAAAAATTTTCTTCCCTTTTTGTATCTGAAAATCTAGAATGATGGAAACTCTTGATTATCAATCCCAATCCCCACCTTTTGCACCTTGAAGCTTGTGACGTTTTGTGAACAATCGATGAAAAAATATGAATGATGGCTACTAAAATCTATGTATCTCTAAGGAAGGCCTAGGGTTTTTTTTTATTTAAGATAACCTAGGGGTCTTTTTGGGATTCGAAAAGACCAAAAAGTCCTTGACAACTTGAGTTTGGAAGTGTCCCCACATTTGTCCCGATGCTGGCCATGATCGTGACCTATATGACATAATCGTGGCCCTTGAGTAAGCTCTCTGTCATGATTATGGCCTGCTTGCCACAATCTTGGACTTGTTTTATGGCCCAGGTTCCCTCCAAAACTCCTCCTTTCTTTGTTATTGACCTTGAAACAGTAACAAACTCATTAAGGCACCTCAAATAGACAACATTGAAGCTCAAAAGCATGCTCTAACCCATAAAACATGTAAAACACAAATATTTAACAAACTAACACAATTATAACCTAAACATATACTAAATAATCAAGTTAACAACTAAACACACACAAAACTACCCATTACAACACAATGCAATCTACAACTATCATAGTGTAAATATATATTGATGACATAATATTTGGTGCTACTAATCCAGCCTTCTGTGAAGAATTCTTAGTATTAATGTAGGGGGAGTTTGAAATGAGCATGATAGGAAAATTGTCATTATTTCTTGAATTACAAATAAGACAAATAGAAAAAGGAATCTTCATCAGCCAAGACAAATACACAAAAGAACGCATCAAGAAATATCATTTTGAGAATGCCAAACTGATGAGTACTCCAATGTACACTGGAACTAAACTTGATAAAGATGAAGAAGGCAAAGCTATGGATGAGACCAAGTATAGAGGAATGATTGGGTCGCTACTATATCTTATAAGCTTAAGACCAGACATTATGCTTAGTGTGTGTTTATGTGGATTTCTTTTTGCATATTTTTGCATATATGATGATATATTTCTCAATGCCACCTCGATTATATATGTGATTGATTATGCTGTTAAAATTGTAAAAATCTGTGATATATAAATGATAGGTTCCTTTCTTAAGAGATAGGCTCCTTTTAATTATGTCTGAACATATAAAAGTCACAAGTATTTTTCGAAATCATTTATTATCTCTTTGAATTTTGAAAAATATATCTATTATTGCTTGTCATCATCAAAAAGAGGAGATTGCTAGCTCAAGGTTTATGATTAATGTTTTGATGATAACTTTATAATATTTCAAAATTCAAGTTAGATTCATTTCCTTGTATAATTAACGGTCTTTTTCTCAAAAGGAAATAAAATAATAAGAAATACGCTTTCTTTCTTGCAGGAACCTTCATTATAAACTTACCTTATTCGAAAGGATCCTAATAATTATGAAGGACGTATATTAGCCCTGTGATTATTGGAAGATTTTTGGCAAAAATGACATCAAAGTTATTCAAATTTAAATCCATCCAGCTAATTAAAAATGTAAGTGAAGTAACGAGTAGTTGAAGAAATTGACTATTTAAGGAAGAGTCAATGCAACTATGAACACAACTGAATAATACAGAAGTTTGCGAAGCTATATTGTCAAAACTCATCAAAAGCATATACATTCTTGAAAGTGATATCTTTGTAAAAGTTCTTGTGTATTAGAAAGCGAAATTCTGTTGAGAGAGATTACTAAGCTCATATCAAGCAAACCTCATTTTTATTTGAGAGTTTATAGAGGCTAGTGAAATACTACTAGTGTGGAAGGTTGAAGAACCTTGAAAAATATTAACTTGTGAGCTTGGAGAGGCTCGTCAAATTACTACTTAATTTTATAGTGAAATACTCAAGTTAGATATTTAGGGACTAGACTTAGACTTGCATTGTAAGCTGAACTAGTATAAATTGACTACGTTCTTCTTTTCTATTTTCTTATTTTTTATATTTTTGAATTATATTGTATATGTGTTCCTTTTAGTTTTAACAAACACCTTTTGTTTTTAAATTATTTTAACAGGATTCATCATTCCATAGGCTCCATTCGTTTAAGTAAAGTCCTATCTTACAAAAAGCTCCTATTGTCTAACAGGCTGTTGTTATTTAAAAAGATTTATTATCTGACAGGCTCCTACTATTTTTTATTCATTAACTATGATGTATTTTTTATATGAATTGAAAGTAAGTTGTGAAAAAAAAAAATTTGTCACACACAATTCACCCGCTCTTGTGTGTGTTTGCTTTATCATAAAGTTCATCTTTAGATGATTTACTTTGAGATTTACTCATCTTTAAAACAAGGAAGTCTTTCTTATTTTATTCCTCCTCAACTTAATTCTTCATTAACACTTATATTCTCACCATCCATATTTTGATGGCTATTTGTTCCATTTTCACTGCTAGTAAAACATTGACTTCACATGATGCCACTCGTCCTTTAACAACCCTTTGAACACTGCATACTCAATTTATTGACACCCATATCCCTTTTTATCTTTTTCCATCATATTTATCGTCCCTGTTTCTTTTGTGTAATCAAAATTTACCAACATCTGCATTAAAAACAGAAAAATACTAGTTAGTAATTCAAGTTATGATGATGTTCAATCTGCATTGTAGTAGTTTCAAAGCTTCATGGGACATTAGTAACTTTGAATTATTTTGTCACACCTTCCTCCTTTGTGTTTAAACATATAAATAGATCGTCTAGAAATTGACTAGCCATTTTGATATTATAATTAACTCACAAATGTATGTTGGGTGTCCTGTTTTTATTTGATGAAGCAGGTAGTTTATATTATAAATAATGTCTATGTGTTTTAGATGCTATATTTTCCTATCACGAACTCCTATGGATCTTGTGTAAGGGATTGGATTGGTTGAGCACTTAGTTCATACTCGGTGACTCGCAGATTCTCCTCTAACTTATCCCTTTTTTTATAAATTGTAAATTAACTTTACCATATTGGTTTTATTGTCCGATAGGGTGACATAAAGTGTGGGTGAGTGGTAGTGGAAGAGAGCACATGGCATGGTGGATGTAATGGTAATATAGAAAAGGATAGCAAAGTGGTGAAAAGAAGATGACAAATGAGGCAAAAATCAAAATAGAGTTCACGGGTTCACCAACTCTTTTTCTCACCCAAATAATTCACATACTATATTTATGTTCGAACTCTACAGAGCCTAGCCCACTTTAGATTTAGAATCCTTTCTCTTAGCAATTAAAGCTGCAAATCCTCTCTCTTTCTCTGTCTTTGCGTGTGAGTCCTACTGTAGGTTTGGTACATAGGCAACTGCACTATGTATTTGTTCTCTAAATACAGGCAGCTGTAACATAGTTGGGCTGGCATTAGTAGCCTTAAGTTGAGATAAAGAGTGGGAACGAGCTTGTTCCAATATATTCGTCGGTCACTAATGTCTCCTCTATCATTTCATAAAATGCTTAACTTGCACATGTTCCTGTCTCTGGTACTTCTCTTCAGAACTAGTACATACGGATCAGGTCTTGCAAGTTCATCAGATGCGATAGTGGGCAACATTTCAAAAGTTGAGGATGCACAGAACTTCCATATCTACTATGGTCAAACCTTCAAAGTCATCAAGAATTTCATTGATGGCCAGAGTTACCTTCTCATCCAGGTACTCTCTTCTTGTATTTCTCTGAAACCTGAAACTAAGTCCAGGAACTGTCTTCTTTCCGTTCCCCTTCTTTGTGTTTGGATTGGGTTCAGACTGGCTCGGGTACAAGTGTAACATATATTTCATATAAAACCTTTCGCCGAATAATCATTTCTTAATTACGTTCCTTTATCAATATTTAACACCTGATTCTTTCTTCTTCTCTGTTCACTGAGTTTAGAAGAAGTATTCGAGTAGGTTAACATATTCGTCTGATATCATTATAAATAAGGTGTCACATGATGAGGACGTAGCCGTGGGAGCTTTGTTTTTAGTTTAAATGCTTATAAACAAACGTGAATTCACGGACTAGCCGAGTTTGTGGCAATTTTTGCAAGCTCCCGGATGCTTCTTAGACTAGACATTACACAAGTTGACTGAGGATACTTTACAAAAAAGGATATTTCAGCGTGACCTTTTAGTCATAGAGGAATAAGCCTAAAATAAAAGATATCAATATTTCTTATAACTTTTTTTATTTCATCCAAATATTTATATTTTGTGAAAAATACGAAATTAATTCTTCCTTTAAGTTTTGTTATAAAATTTCGTTGATATATTGATTTATTAATTTAATATAATAGTAAATTAATTATTTCAT
>JAOQMP010000007.1:3758533-3778573 GCA_027563575.1 Erythroxylum pedicellare
AGTAATATATGATAATGTAACTTATTGTTAACATAAAAATAAAAAATATATCATTATCTATAAAATATGATAAATAAAAGTATTCTAGAATCTAAAATTTCAAAGAAACTATCTTTTCACATTGAAAACTAGTTTTATAAACAATAAATTAATTTATAATAAATAACAAATTTAAATAAAAATTAATATCTAACAGATTATTAAATCATTTTGAATTTTATTTTATTAAAATAAATATTAATTTAATTTAATTTATCTCAAAACCTTATTGCAATTTCAACTACATATTTACTGGTAGCTCCAATGTGACCATAAGATCACATGTTCAAATTACAGAAACAATTTCTTTGTAAAAATATAAAGAAAAGATTGCATATATTATGACTCTCCTCAAACTCTCACAAAAGTGATGAGTCTTATACACTAAATACGTATTATAATATTAGGAACTATGTTAATAATATGTGAAATACCTCTTTAGGAGTTGATTCATTTTCTGTAATTTTTCCCAGAAAAGCCCTCTCCTCAAGAATTATATAATATGAAGAATTCTATACTTGAATGGCTCATTTCGTAATATTTCCAGAATGATTCGAGGATGGCAACAAGGACCAAATATTGCACTTCAAGGATCAAATCTTTTCTTATCCCTTTGTCTAATTATTCTGTAGACACGTCCTCCTTGCCAGGTACATATTTCCTACTAGCTTTTAAATGCCTTTTAGCTTTTCTTTTTTAACATAATCAAGGAATTTGAAAACATAAATATCACATGGACAAACATGGTCCTGACTTGGAGGACACAGTATACACACAACTCGTTTCTGGTCTTGCAGCACTTCTTCAACGTATGAATTTTACAATTAATTTCTCATTTATTTTTCCTTTTTTTTTACAGTTTCCTTTTTCGAGGTGAGTGTCTTTTGCTTCTGTGAGTTGCATTTTCACACTTTTATCTTATGTTTACTAATTTTCTTTATATATGTGCACATAAAAAGTACTATAGGAGAATAAGGAAATCAGTGTTTAAATTTCAAAGCAAATATATGGAAATAAATGAAAGTATTCTTTTAAATATTTTGACTAATTGCTTTCGAGCCCGATTTTGACACGACTAATATTTGACACATGCGGAAAGTACATTCGAAGATTGTTGATGGAGTCTATCCTACATCTTTTCCAGTTAACCAACCGATTTATTCTTCACCAACATATCTTATCCCACCAATCTATTCTCCACCTTCATACCCTGAAGATTTTGACTATGAGAAGATATTCAAGTTCAATTATCCTTTGATCAGACAGTATATCTACCCTACCACCACTAAGCCCAAATCGGTTAGATCAAAGCCTAGGCTTGAAAAGCTTGCTGAACCATCACCTTTATATTCTAAACATGCTGATCCATACCCTAAACTAGTTGATGGAGTAAACCCTTACAGATCCACACTCTACCTTCTTCTCCACCAAAACCACAACCTTTCCGCTCTACCGAGAAACCTAAAGCTCCTCAAATAGAGTTCATAGCAACTCTTGCACCATTGTCAACTCTAGCTCAAGTCATGATGACCATGCCTGACCATCCAGAATTTGAGCTAGAAATTGGTGAAGTTGAGTCTATAGAAACTGAACCTTTTAGACATAAGCCACCAACAATGTAAGCACCACCAACTAAACCTACTTAAGGTCCCTGGTTTACATTCGATGATCTTCCACCTAAAAAATGGAGAGAGTCTCTTATTTAATTTGGTGCTTGGATTGATTTACAAATGACTCGACCGAATCATCCTTTAAAGGACATTTTTTCTAATTTTACTTCTCGTTTTACTGGTACATTACGAGAATGGTGGCAAAGTTTAGATGAATATTGTCGACTTCAGTTCGTATAAGTCACATTTACTAGATTATTTCTTAGAGTAATTCATAAAGAATTCATTGGTGACTTTCACCTCATCGACAAACAGGTCAAACAAGAATATTTTGAGATAAAGTGTTGTTTTATGGATAGAAGAGATTTGCATAAACATTTCCAGCGTATGACAAAACATTATTATCTACTTAATGGATTCAATAATGTTACTCTCCTTTATACATTCATTTCCTCTCTTCCAGAAAAATTACAACCTAAGTTACGAAGAACCATTGCTACACTTTGAAGAGATATGAAAGATGTATCTCTTAGAAAGCTCTATTAACTCGCCATAGATTCTCTTAATAAGTTATATGATCACCAAGTTTCCTTTGACACTATAGGACCTTCACAACCTCTAGCCTCCTTCTTCCAAGATACACAAGATCCCAATGATGATATTTTCATCCCTAATGAAGAAGAGCTTAACCAATTCCTGCAAAGACTCCGAACAGATGATGCCAGCCCAGTAAAAGATAAAAGACCTACATAGCCCATTCTCTATAGTGATTTGATCTACATTGATGACATCTTGTTATACTCTAAAACCCATGAAGAACATCAAGTTTTACTCCAATCCTTCTTGGATCTCACGGAGCAATATGGAATTATGCTTTTGGTAAAAAAGAGCCATATCAGGATAGTCCAAATAAAATTTTTAGGTATGCATTTCCACAATGGATTCTATCAGCTTAGTCTATATATTACCAGTGAACTACTACATTTTGTCAATAAACTACTGCATTTCCCTTATGACAATTTCACAACCAAACATATACAAAAATTCTTTGGAATTGTCAATTATATCACATATTCCATCCCTCACGTGGCTGATTATACATCGTCCTTGTTAAAGTTACCACAGAAGAATCCACCACCATGGGGAAAAGAGCAAGCTAGAGCCATACAACATTTAAAGCAAGCCTATCAACATCCATCAAATTTGAAGATTCCTGACAAAAGACAACTAATCCTGCAACCTAATGTAAGTGATCAATACTAAGACCATGCACATAAAAGGAAGATACTACCATACAATCAGTTGCTTCCATAGTAAAAATGGTTTTCATCCTCTAAATTCACCATTCGCCTTTGTAAAGGTAACTTAACCTTCCCAGTTGATTACCTATCTTTTCTTATCAGTTTGATCACTACCTTACACCATATCCCTCTCCTCCTTTCCATGGCTAACCTAATCACTACTGCCAAAACAAAGAAGTTCTTTCCTTCGATTGCTAGTACACCCACTACTATTAAGAAGTTGCATCTTTTACCCGATTAAGCCTATTTTATTACCTACACCTCTTCCTTAGCCAAGCCAACACACTTTGCAGCCCCATTTTGTTTAACTTCAGAGCACCATACCTCAATGTGCTTTTTTCTTAATGGTCCACTCTTAAAGAATGCATTATAGTATCTCTGGGCTCTATCTACCCTTTACGGTTGTGTTGTCACCTTACCTCCTTTACAGGTCTACCTATATATCTATGACTAAGACAATGAAAGTTCCTTGTTATGGACTTTCCTTAAGTGGTATCAACTACTAGAACAATGGAGAAAACAACTTTCCATAGTTATTGAACAACATCGATTATGGGAAGCACCTTTAAAGAAACAATCTACACAAAGTTTCTTTATTCTCCACTGCCTATATCTCACAGCACATATTGCTGCAATCTATTCCAAAAATTGAGTCTTTTCCCATCACATGTCAATCTACTGGCTAAGGTATAAGGAAAATGTCCTTGAATCTCTTCGAAGTTTTCTTAAGAATATCAACCATTTTCCTCAACATACACTTATCATCTCTACTTCTCTTTGACCCTACAGAGAAGAATTTATTCATTGTGAACTTGAAGCAATAGAAGTAGACATACCAGGCCCAAACAGTCTAATATATTCTAAATCTGATGATATGACACCAATCCTAATAGGCTGACAAGTAAAGATCTTCGTTCTTTTGTTGTTCTTCTTCCTTTGTTATCGATTATATAGCTCATCATCATCATCACTGTTAGGAATACTTGGCTAAGGATGTTTAGAGATTGATTTTGGATATAACAAAGGTTCCTTATCAATAGCTTTGAGCATTTCATGAATATTTATGGGTCTTAGGGTTTGGATTTATCATCATTATAATTGTCATGGTGATAATGAACTTATCGAGTAAACTGACAAGTAGAGATCTCATTTCTTTCGTTCTTCTTCCTTCATCATCGATTATATAGCTCATCATCATCATCACGATCTGATTTATGGTTAAATATACTTTACAGCCTGTTTCACACATAAAGGGATCTATATTCCAAACAAAATGTCTACAATGATGACTAACAGAGGCTGGTTCTCCAACAGTCTTAAAATAATAGATTAGAGGTCCATCTTTGCCTTTTTTATGTGAGAACAAAAGTTGAATCATCAGGATAAGTCCTGATGTGTGGGAGGGTCCATCTCATTGGGCCTGCTATAGATAGATTTCACAATTCTATCTCATAAGGTCTTAAGAATAGGTGGAGTAGTAGTGTGAAAAGAATGCATATGAAGAGCATGGAACACTTATTAGTAGTTAATGATCCATTCAGTCAACATTAACTTTTCAAGCTCCACTAGTGGTAACTCCTTCAAGATCTTCATGATGGTAGTCTGATTATGAGCTCTGTCTACCACCATGTATAAGACATCAAAACTAAAGTTTGGGAAGTTGAGATCTATAGAATGATTCTACAAACGATAGATTATATGATGATCAAGAGTAGCCATAATGGCTATAAGATCTTGATTTGCTTCAGTGATCTGGATTTGAACTTAAAGTCATTAAGACAAAATGGGATCATCTAGTATGATATTGAAATCAGGGGCGATGGTGAGGATGACACTTCTATTATTGAGAGTTATCAACAGGGTACCAATTAGTGCATTTTCATACATTTTATAAGCAGTGTCGAGACGAGATATCATGGTTGTAGTAAGAATTCCCTTTCTTTCATGGAAGGTGAGAACAAGATGAATAGCTCTAGCATGAAGGTGTGTATGTTTCTACTCTCTCTAAAGAGAGATGAGCTCCTTTGGGATTTTGAGCTTCACGTACTATTCTGCTAAAGTTGCTTGCAAACCATAATGTTGGAAACAAGAGCTCTAGATGATTTCTTTTACTTTGGGATGGTGTGTGGAGAGGATAGTGCATATACTCTTTATCTAAGATAGTTATGAGAATATATACTATATGGACTAAGCAAAGGTAAATAACTATTAGAAACATGATTTTCTTCAGAGAGATCGGTTATTTCGACAAGGTATTCTATACGATTAGATAAAGTATGTTTCATACTAGAAGGAATATTGGCTATAGAGAGGGTTGAAGAAAGACGAAGAGGAGATTCATGGTTTATGATACCTATCTACTCACTCTTATCAAGAATACTATAGTCACGGTCAATAACAGTTATGGCTTTGATACCAAAAAGGCCAACCCTAGTCAAAGGGCTCGAGGAAGTTATTCCTTCTATTTCAGTTGTTCCTATTCCAACCATTCTGTGCATGATGGTTAATCCTTATGAGGAAGATTTTCCTCCACTGGAGAGATGTAGTAATGATCAATAAAGGGTTTTCTCTAATGATTACCAAAGGGTTATCTCTAACCCATATATTTTTTCCTCTAGCATAAGTACTCATGGAACAATACTTTCAAATCCTATTGATGAAACTCTCAACTAGCAGAATTGATAATGCTTTGACCCAGAACAAAGTCCTTTGACGGATTGATTTTAAACTTGATGGTTTGACTCAACAAACACATGCTACACACTAACGAGTTAATATAGCCTCTGTAGAGATTCAAAAACTGTATAAATATTACAAACTTCAAATGGCCCAACTTGATACTACTCATCGACACTATATTGATACTCATAATTTTGGCTCTGATTTTACTTTCAAGGAGTAAGAACTTAGAAGGGTGAAAGAAATTCTTCAAATTATAAAATCTGACATATGGAAAAAAAAATAGCTTAAGACTGTTTATGGAGCCTGTCCCACTTCATTTCTAGTTAACCAATCGATCTATCCTTTACCAATATATCCTATCCCACCAATCTATTCTCCACCTTCATACCCTGAAGAAGTTGACTATGAAAAGGTATTCAAGTTTAATTATTCTTTGATTAGGCAGTATATCCATCCTACCACCACTAAGCCCAAATAGACCAAATCAAAGCCTAAGCTTGAAAAGCCTACTAAACCATCACCTCATATACTAAACCTGATGATCCATATCCTAAACCAGCTAATCTGTGGAATAAACCCTTACAGATTCACACTCCTCTTTCTTCTTCACCAAAGCCTCAACCTCCTCCATCTACTGGGAAAGAAAAAGCTCCTTAGACAAAGTTCATAGGAACTCTTACACCAGCGTCTGTTCCTACCATATCTAATGATGAATGCCCCTCTGAGCATTCTAACTTAGCAACTATTGCACCATCATCTGTTCTTAGGATATCTGATGGAGAATGCCCCTCTGAGCATTCTAGCATCTTTGACAATCATCTATAGTAGCTGAACCATTTGAAGTATCTGAATCATCTTCAGATGAATCTGCACAGTTTACTAACTTGATAGATCTAGCTCCAGTTATAATGACCATGGCTCAACCTACAAAAGTTAAGCCATATATCAGTGAAGATGAGTCTATAGGAACGTAATTTTTTAAACCTTCACGACCACCAAACCTACTTCAGGTCCCTGGTTTACATTCAATGATCTTATACCTAGAAAATGGAGAGAGCGTCTCCATGAATTCGCTTCTTGGATTGATTTACAAATCACTCAACCGAATCATCTTTTAAGGGATATTTTGTCTGAGTTTACTTCTCATTTTACTGGTACATTACTAGAATGGTGGCAAAGTCTTAATGAATATTATATACTTCAGTTTGTACAAGTCATATATGCTGGATTACTTCTTGGAGTAATTCATAAAGAATTCATTGGTGACTTTTAGCTCATCGACAAACAGGTTAAACAAGAACACTTTGAGATGAAGTGTTGTTCTCTAGACAGAACATATTTACAAAAGCATTTCTAGTGTATGACGAAACTTTATTATCTTCTCAATGGATTCACCGATGTTACTCTCCGTTATACATTCATTCCCTCTCTTCCAAAAGAATTACAACCTGAGTTACAAAGGACAATTATTGCACTTCGAAGAAATATGAAAGATATATCTCTTAGAGAGATCTATCAGCTCACCTTAACTTCTCTTGACAAGCTATGTGATCAATAACTATTCTTCAATAACATGATTAAAGGTGATGCTCTGTTAAAGAAAACGTTCAAAAAGCTATATTTTACAATCAAGTTTAAGGAGAAAAAGATTAAATTGTCACACAAAGATGAAATATCTTCATAAGAAGTTCTCCTATAAGAAGTTCCATAGATCCCACATGTCTCCTAAAGAAGGTTACAAGCCCTTCATAAGAAAGAAATTCCGACGCTTTGTATGCTTCTTCAAAAGGAGAAATCCTCAAGAAAACCACTAGACCATTATTTTCTCTGTGGTAAATCAGGACATTTTGCTCGTAAATGTCCTCATCATATGAAAAAGGATATCAAACTCCTAGATTCCATTAAAGTTATTATGCCAATCCATGATGATCATGGAAACATTGAAGATCTCATAGAAGAACAATTTAGTGAGGATGAAAACATAAAGTTTGTTGTTCCCCTTGATTCCTTTGATGTGGATAATGACTCCACTGATATTTCCATTTTTGAAGATGACATGCTCTTCATGTTACAGCAATAAAAACCGTGCCCTAAGCTTGTCCCCAAACCAATTCCTTGTCCCTATGTTCAAATCTAGTTAACGTTCCAAGATAAGCATGATTGGCCCATTAAAGCTATTAGGTACATGGATATTGGATTTAGGATAACAATTATGAAACCCAACATTTTACCTCCTAATGTATAGAGTTTTCGTGAATAGTATTTCACTACTACTGATGGAAATACTCTCAAGACCGGGCCTATTACTAAAACAAAAATGGGGATTTGTTTCTTACCCTGACTGTATGGTACAGACCAAGGTTCTTGACAATAATTTATCTGGCCTATATATTCTTATCGAAATGGATGTCCATTATCAAGCATCTCTATTATAGATTCTATCCAAAGGAATCAGATGTCATGTCAACTTCAGTTCTTACAATGACATCAGGAATGTATTTGAGCTTACTCAAGTGCTGTATGAAGCCTTGAGAGATCAATTTTTGGACTACTATGCTGAGTCTCATGCACAGTTCTCTCATTCCAATCCTCTATAAAAGAATCTTGATTTCTTCATTCATCATCCTTCCAGGAAGAATGAAGATATCAATTCTTCCAAGGCAACACATTTGAGTATGGACCCTGGTGACCTGAAACTAACATAAGAAGAATGTGTTATCCTTCTTTAGAAAGGACTAATTGAGCTCATTAAACCTGATTAGGCTTGTCAGGATGAACAGAAAAGAGGAAAAAAGAGGTTAGTCATTGACAATAAGCTTCTAAGATATCTAAGCCTTGTTGGTACTCGGGGAATACCAGATCTAGTGCTTAAGAACAGACCATCTATTGGAGATTAGGGATAACAAAGCAACAATTGGAGTGTAAATTGTAGGTATGCTGGCCGAGATACATAAGCCCTTTCTCTCTACGAGAACAACATTTTAAGGCTTGCCTCTTAGGAGTCTTACACCTCCAATATCTCATCATTTTAATGACCTTAAATAGGATCTAGGGTCTAAGACTTTCTGATACGCAGGATCCTTGTGTAGAGGCAAGTGTAAAGCATATTTGTCTTTCTGTATGACCAAGACTACATTATTCAAGAATCAAGCTTTCAGGAGATAGACAACTTAGAGAGAAGCCATATAATAAAAACACACCATATTTTTCATTGATCAAGCTCTTAAAAAAAGTATAAGTACAATGATAGAGAGGCCTGGCTTATATAGTCCAAGCAATGGAATAAAACAAACAACTTTAAATAGGTACAATCATTCACAAAACTTTAAAAAAGCAAATAGTGAAAAGTGGGAAACATATAGGTCCCAAATATTCCTAAGAGATAAGGAAGAATCTTAAAGAGGATGTGGATCCCAAAGATTCTTTTACAAATATAATGACACTTTAGAAAAGACACACATAATTATAAAGACAATTAAGATAAGGATCCCACAGTGAAAAGTGGAATCCTAGTCATCAATCACATTGAATTGGTTATTGCCATGACTAGAGATTAGAAGGAGAAGCTTCGTCACTTGAGCTGTCAGTGTCAAAATAAGCTCTATAGGTCCTTTTTCTTTTACTAGGGCTGGCATCGTCTAAGTGGGGTCTTTACATGAATTTGTTAAGCTCTTCTTCATTAAGGATGAAAATATCATCATTGGGATCTTGTGCATTTTAGAAGAGGGATGTTGGAGCTTGGTTCAGGGCCTGTAGTGTTAGAGGAAACTTAGACTGGCGTCGTATCATCATATTCATAATATATTAGGCTATTTGGGCCTAGTATGTCTACTTCTGGCACTTTAGGTTCACCAGGAATAAATTCTTCTTGGTAAGGTCTAAGAGAAGTAGAGATGACAGGTGTATGCTGAGGAAAATGGTTGATATCAAACTTCGAAGAGATTTAAACACATTTTCCTTATACCTTGGTCAATAGAGTGACATGTGATGGAAAAAGACTCGATTATCGAAATAGATTGCACCAATAAGTGTTATGAGATATGGGCAGTAGAGAATAAAGAAACATTGTGTAGATTGTTTCTTTAAAGGCGCTTCCTATAATCGGTACTATTTAATGACTATGGAAATTTGTTTTCTCCATTATTCTATTCGTTGATACCACTCAAGGAAAGTCCATTACAAGGAACTTTCATTGTCTTGGTCATAGATATATTGGTAGACATGTAGAGGAGATAAGGTGACAGCACAAGCACAAAGGGCAGAGAGAGCCTAGCGATATCATAATGCATTATCTAAGAGTGGACCATTAAGAAAGAACACATTGAGATATGGTTCTCTGAGGTTAAATAAAGAGGGGTTGCAAGGTGAGTTGGTTTGGTTGAGGAAGAGCTGTAGGTAGTAAAACAGGCTCAATCAGGCAATAGATGCAACTTCTACAACAATAGTGGGTGTACTAGCAATCAGAGCAAATAACTTCTTTGTTTTAGCAGTAATAGGTAGGTTAACCATGGAAAGGAGGAGAGAGATATGGTTCCAGGTAGTGACCAATCTGATAAGAAGAGATAGGAAATTAGCTGGGACATTTAAATTACCTTTGGAACGGAAAATGGTGAATTTATAGGATGAGAACAATTTTTGCCATTGAAGCAACTGATTGTATGGTAGTATCTTCTTTTTGGGTGCATGGTCATAGTATTGATCACTTGCATTATGTTGCAGCATTACCTATCCTTTTCTCAGGAATCTTCAAAGTTGATGGATCTTAATAGACTTGCTTCAAATGTTATACGGCTCTAATTTGCTCTTTTCCCCATAGTGGTGGATTCTTTTGTAGCAACTTTGACAGGGACAATGTATAATCAACTACGTGAGGGATGAAATCTTTGATATAAATGACAATTCCAAGGAATTGTTGTATCTATTTGATTGTGAGATTATCATCAGGAAAGTGTAGTAGTTTACTAGCAATATGTAGATTAGGCTGACAAAATCTATTGTGGAAATGCATACTTAAAAATTCTATTTAGGTTGTCCCGATATGGCTCTTTTTATCAAGAGCATAATTACATATTGCTTCGTGAGATCTAAGAAGGATTGGATTAAAGCTTGATGTTCTTTATAGGTTTTGGAGTATAATAAGATATCATCAAAGCCCTGTAGAGAGTGGGCTTATATATCTTTGTTAGGGCCTATTGAAATAGTGAAGTGGAAACCTTGAGTCCAAATAACATAGCAGTTCATTAGTATTAGGCATTAGGAATGCAAAATGTTGTCTTGTATTTGTCTTGAGGATCTGTTCCTAGTTGCCAAAATCCTACTTTGCAATCAAACTTGGAGAAGATGGTAGTTTCCTTCAGAAATAGTACCTGCGTACTAATCTTTGGTGGTGAGAATTTATCATAATGTAGGAAAGCATTTAGAGGTTTATAGTCAATGACTAACCTCTTTTTTCCTCTTTTCTTTTCAACTTGACAAGCCTAATAAGATTTAGTGGGATCAATTAGTCCTTGTTGAAGAAGTATAACACATTCTTCTTATGTTAGTTTCAGATCATATACCCAGATGAGTAGCTTTGGTAGGATTGATACCTTCATTCTTTTTAAAAGGAAGACGAATGAAGAGATTAGGATTCTTCCATAGAGGATTGGAAAGAGAGAACTGTGCATGAGACTCAGGACGATAGTTTAAAATTTGATCTCTCAAGGCTTTATACGTTCGTGGTACTTGATTAAGCTCAAATGCATTCCTTATGTCAGTGTAAGAACTAAAGTTGGCATGACATTTGATTCCTGTAGCTAGAAATAAACACCTATTCTGATAAGAATATTTAGACCAGGTAGATTACTATCAAGAACCTTAGTCCATACCATACAGTCAGGGAAGAAACAAATCCCTATTTTCCTTTTAGAAATAAGCCTAATACTTAAAAGTATTTCCATCAGCAGCAGTGAAATACTCTTCATAGGACTTCCATCTATCAAGAGTTAAAATGTTAGGCTTCATAATGGCCATACTAGATCCAATATCCATTTACCAAATAGCTTTAATGGGTTGATCATACTTATCTTGGAATAGTAACTGAACAGGCTTGGGGACAAGCTTAAGACAAGGTTGTTGTTGCTGTAATGTAGAGCATGCCATCTTTAAAAATGGAAATATCAGAGGAGTCATCATCCTTATTAGAGGAATTAATGGGAACAACAAACTTTGTGTTTTCATCCTCACTGGATTGTTCTTCTATGTCATCTTCAATGTTTCTATGATCATCATAGATTGGAAAAATATCTTCAACGGAATCTAGGAGTTTGATATCCCTTTTTGTCTTATGAGGATATTGATAAGCAAAATGTCATAATTTACTATAGAGAAAACAATGGTCTTGTGGTTTTTCTTGAGGATTTCTCCTGGCAAATCATCGATGCTTCTTTCTTCTGAAGGGTTTGTAACCTTCTTTAGGAGACATATGGAATCTGTGGAACTTCTTGTAGGTGAATTTCTTGTGATAATGTTTATTCTTTGTGTGACAATCACAGTCTTTTCCCTCCTTATAGTTGATCACCAAATACAGCTTTTTACACACTTTCTTTAACAGATGACTGCTTTTAATCATTTTCTTAAAGAACAGTTGTTGATCATATAGCTTTTCAAGAGAAACTAATGCAAGATGATAGATCTCTCCAAGAGATATATCTTTCATATCTCTTTAAAGTTTAGCAATGATCCTTTGTAACTCAGGTTGTAATTATTCTAGAAGAGCATTATTGAATGCATTGAGTAGATAATAACGTTCTATCATACATTGGAAATGTTTCTACAAATCTCTTCTTTCCAGACTCAAAGTATTGTTGTCTAACCTATTTTTCGACGAGTTGAAAGTCATAATGAATTCTTTATGAATTGCTCTAAGAAGTAATTCAGAATATGTGACTTGTACAAACTGAACTCTACGATATTCATTAAGACTTTGCCACCATTCTCATAATGTACCTGTAAAATGAGAAGTAAACTCAGATAAAATATTCCTTAAAGGATGATGCGGTCGTGTCATTTGTAAATCAATCCAAGCACCGAATTCATGGAGACACTCTCTCCATTTTACAAGTGGAAGATCATCAAATATAAACCATAGACCTGAAGTAGGTTTGGTCGGTGGTGCTTAGTTGGTGGCGGTGAAGGCCTAAAAGGTTAAGTTTTTGTGTACCCAGTTTCACTTATTGCTGGCGCAACTTTTGTAGGTTCAGGCATGGTCATTACGACTAAAGCTAGATCTATCAAGTCAGTAAACTGTGCAGATTCATCTGAAAATGGTTTAGATACTTCAAATGTTGCAGCTACTGTAGATGATTGCTTAGAGATGCTAGAATGCTCAGAGGGGCATTCTCTGCCAAATATCTTAAGAATAGATGTTAGCGCAAAAGTTGATAAGTTAGAATGCTCATAGGGCATTCATCTTTAGATATGGTAAGAATAAACACTGATGCAACAGTTGTTGTGAACTTTGTCTAAGGGGCGTTGTCTTTCTTAGTATATGGAGGAAGTTGAGGCTTTGGTGGGGATGGTGGAGCTTTGTAAGATTTGTACAGTTTCTAAATCTCTATAGAGAATATATCAACTTGTTGGTGTGTAGCCTGTGTTTGTTGAGTCAAAACATCAAGTTTGGAATCAATATGTCAAAGGACTTTGTTATAGACCAAAGCATTCTCAGTCTGCTAATTGAGAGTTTCATCAATAAGATTTGAAGTATTGTTCCATGAGCACTTATGCAAGAGGCACAAATATATGGGATAGAGATAACCCTTTGTTCATTATTACTGCATCTCTCTAATGGAGAAAAATCTTCCTCATAAGGATTAATCATCATACACGGAATGGTTGGAGTAGGAATAACTAGAATAGAAGGAATAATTGGTTGAGGATGTTTAGAGATTGACTGTGGATATATCAAATATTCCTTATCAACAGCTTTGAGCATTTCATGAATATGTCTTGGTCTTGGGCTTGGTATTAGATTGAGAATCTAAGATTTAAAATGATCATTATAGTGATAATGAACTTGTCTAGTAGGCCAACAAGTAAAGATCTCCTTGTTGTTTTTCTCCTTCCTTCTTTGTCGATTATAAAGCTCATCATCATCATCATCACAGTTTGATTTAGGGTTTAGACATACTTCCCATTCTGGTTCACACATGGATGGATCTACATCCCACACAAAATGTTCACGGTGATGACTATTATAAACTAGTTTTCCATCAGGATTAAAATAATGGATCGGAGGTCCATCTTCACCTTCTTTATGTGAGAACACTGGTTGAATCATTAAGACAGGGCCTGAAGTATGAGAGGGTCCTGATTGATCTTCATTGGTCCTGGTTTAGATGGATTTCACAGTTCCATCTCGTAAGGTCTTGAGAATAGATAAAGTAGTGGTATAGAAAAGAATGCCTGTGAGGAGCATGGAACACTTTTTAGTAGTTAGTGATCCATTTAGTCGGCGTCAACTTTTCAAGTTTCACTGGCGATAACTACTTCGGGATTTGGATGATGGTAGTCTGATCATAAGCTCCATATGTTACCATGTACAAGGCATCGAAAGTGGAGTTTGGGAATTTGGGATCTATGGCATGATTCTACAAAGGATAGATCATCTGGTGGTAAAGAGTAGCCATAATAGTTGTAGGATCTTGCACTACTCTAATGATCTGGATCTAAACTTGGAGTCGTTCAAACAAAGTGGGACCATCTATCCTGATATTGAAATCAAGGGCAATAGTGAGGATTACACTTCCATTGTTGAGGATTGTCAATAGGGTATCAATTAGTGTATTTTGGTACGTCATATAGGCAATGTCTAAAAGAGATATCCTAGCTATAACAAGCATTCCCTTTAAAGGGTGAGAATAAGACGAATAGCTCCAATGTGAAGGTGCATATGGTTTTCCTCTCTCCAAAGAGAGATGAGCTCTTGAGCTTAACATACTGTTCTGCTAAAGTTGCTTGCAAACCACACTATTCTAAACGAGAACTTTGAATGATTTCTTTTACTTTTGGACAGTGTGTGGAGACAATAGTGCCTATTCTCTTTGTCCAAGAACGATCGCAAGAATATGAACTGTAGGGACTAAGCAAAGCTAAAGAAGTATTAGAAACATGGTTTTCTGCAGGGAATGGGTTATTTCTATAAGATGTTCTATACAATTAGATAAAAGAAAGATTGGCTATAGAAGTGGTTGATGAAAGATGAACAGGATCATTTGGCATCGGACTCATGGCTTATGATACCTCCCTACTCACTCTCATCAAGAATATTGTAGTTACGGTCAATAACACTTATGGCTCCAATACCCACGAGGCTACCCTTAGTCAAAGGGCTCGGAGAATACCAGATCTAGTGCTCAAGAACACATCGTCTATTGAAGATCAGGGGAAAAAAAGAAAGATTGGAGTGTAAATTCTAGGTATGTTGGCCGAGATACACAAGCCCTTTCTCTATGTGTGCATAAAATCTCAAGACTTATCTCTTAGGAATCATACACCTCTTACCAATAGAGCCACCCCTGGTCAGAGGACTCGGGAAATATCAGATCTAGTGCTTAGGAACAGGTCATTCATCAGAGATCATAGAGAACAAAGCAAGATCGGAGTGTAAATTCTAGGTATACTGGCCGAGATACAAAAGCCCTTTCTCTTTACGGGCACAAAATCTCAAGGCTTGCCTCTTAGGAATCTTACACTTCCAATGTCTCCATTTTAGCGACCTCAAATAGGATCTATAGTCTAAGAATTTCTAATACACAGGATTCTCATGAATAGGCAAATGTAAAGCATAGTTGTCTATCTATATGACCAAGACTATATTATTCAAGAATCAAGTTTTTAGCAAATGGAGAACTTAGAAAGAAGCCATAGAATGGAAAACACACAACCTTCTATTCATTCAAACCCATCTAAGGTCTCAATACAATCTAGTCTAAATAATAAAATAAGATTACAATTAGCGTTATAAAGTATAAATGACCTTAATATGCCTTTATCTTCTTTTGCTCTTGACTTGATCTTCAATTTGAAGATTACAAACTTTAACTTTTCTGTATCTTATTCTCGAGTTATGCAAAGCTACATCTTATTCTTACATAGCTTCTCATCAAGGTAACAAATCCATTAGTAGTATTTATATATTTTGTCATCATCAAAACATGGATCGAAATCTTCCTTAGTTCAACACACATAATTTTAGAAGTAAAAATAAATACAAGGAGGTTTTGATATCAAAGTGAATAAAGTAAAAAGATTATTTTGTAATATATATTTTTGTTTACTTTACTAGAATAAACTTTTATCTATACATGATGTCTTATACTTAAATAAGAAAAGTAGATTAACAAAAATAAATCAGGAGACTTATTACAAAACAAAAAGATTTATAATTATTATTCTAAAATAATCTCAAATAGTGTACATAAATAAATACAAGTGTACATATATATGTTTACATATACATACTTTTATCTAAGTGCAATACTCAATAACTCCGCCAGTTACCATTTATATATCCTTTTAAAGAAAATGTACTTAATAACCCACAGCAAAAAAACAAAAAAAAAGAAGTTTTAAATGGACTAATTAATACGAAGCTGGTTATATTGAATGCTATCATTAACAAATTACTTCATTGTAACATTCTATCCAGTCCTGTATAACTTCATTTTCTAAGATATTTGAGTAAACATGTATTGTGAACTACCAAACTATGAACTGTTGATATGTTGTACATGTAAATTCATACGACATTAATATCTTACAAAAGAATGTTGCCTTATTTCGATTAATGATACTTAACTATCATACGACTTGAGATTTAGTTAAAGCTATCATATTTATGTATGCATCTCTTCAATTTTGTTAGCCTAACTTAATTATTCTGTCTTATGGGGAAAAGAACAAGACGAAGAAGAACAATAAAAAGAAGATAAAGTAAAAGCCTTAATAATTTTGTGTTGTTGCAGCTGCTGGGCATATTGCCAAGTATGAAGGGTATAACATCAGAGTCTGTAGCATCAGAATGCGTGTTGAAGATGGTGGACAAAGGGGATATAAAGCTTATTGATAGAAATGATTCTCAACAATTCACTCAATTTTCAACTCACTTTATTAGTGATTCTGATCAAGAACAAGCCTGCAATTTTGCAGATTTTGTTCCTTTTGGAGAAGATACTCCTCTTCAGGTACGCCCACACACCACCTGTGTTTATGAATAATTCAATGCTAACTTAATCAATCATATCTCTAGTTGAAAAAGTTAACAAACCATGTCTTCGAATAAAACAGAAGGTATTTTCAAGATAGCTTTTAAGATAAAGTATTATCAAGGTGGATCTTATCTTAATTTTTGTGATCAATGGTTGAAAAATCAATTTATTACCCAAAAAAAAGGATAAACTATTGGGGTACTTTAATGTTTTTGCATACATGCCAAACTATGATGTTGTGTTCTTACATAGACATACAAATTAGGCTGGATTGATTAACATGATTCTTGCCTGACAGCGTGCAGAGTGGATAAAGTTCTTAGGAGTTTTCGAAAACCTCGAGACCAGAGCAAACAACATCTATAATTCAGTGAGTTCTACTAACTTTCAACCTTCCAATTTTCCTTCCAACCGTATTTAGTATTTACCTCATATTAGTTTGTCTTAAAAATAGCTTGGTCAGTTAGGATAGAAGTACTTGTTCATGCAGGTGAAAGACAACTATATGTGTCTAAGTAAGATGGCAACAAATACGACAAGATCTTTGAAGCCAGTAGTAGCATGGATGGAGTATTATGATGTGAGTATTATCTACTTTCTGAATAGGAAAAATTGAATTTAATGTTAACGTTACGTGTCGAGTTGGCGTGCATGCAGGGTGCATGGTCTTTTACAAAGGAAGTGTACAAGTTGAAGGTATTGATCATCTCATCAGTCATTTCTTCTTCTTTTTCCCTTTGCTTATACAATTATATTACAGTATGTGGAAGACGCTGGGGGAGAAAATTTGGACGACTCCATCAACAAGGTTTCTTACAATATCTCAAATCCTGATGACGTGGAGGCCTTACATGCAATTCTTTGTGTAAGTTTGTACTTGATTTGAAGATGATTCCTTGAGCTAATGCTATTCTTTTAATTACCAATTTCCATCTTTCGATATAGACTGTGGATGTGCTATTGGATGGAACCCAAACTCCTGATCCGGCGGCTTACAATCGAACAACATTCCTCCAACACATAGGAGTTGAAGATAATTCATGCTTCGCTTTCTTATCAAACCAGAGTTTATGGAGATACGATAAGAGACTCCATAATTCAACCATTCTAGGTGAGTTCTTTTTTTTTTTTCCTCTTACCAACTTTAAAATCTACTTACTGACTTGGATATCATATTTGCTTTTAAAGACTGGTATGACGGTGCAGTATCACAACCGCAATTGGTTTTAGCTGATCTTATTGAAGTTCTATTTCCAACAGGAAATTATACAACAACATACTTTAGAAACATTGCAAAGGTAAGTAAGCTGTCTTCACCTATATTATATATATATATATATATATATAGGATTCAATATTATATCATAAAACGGATATGATATTACATTTTCAGGCAGAAGGCGTTGTAAACATTGATGGAAGCATGTGCGAAAGGGACACCTCTACTCCATTGGAACCCAAATTGCCAGTTTGCAAATGATGACACTTTCCACCATACATATATTGCTATGCTTTTCTCTGCCTTATACATATTTGATTTTTCAATTCCATTTTACTCAAACTCAACTACATTTTGTATCAACGGTAACTCCAAATAAGAATTGGTTCGTGTTTTCTAAATGTAAAATCGCTGTATGTCCAAGTTCAACAAACAAATGTTTTTATTTTGCATTAAGAATAGTCTGCCAATATAAAATGTAAAATAACTTCAAATATATAAGCTAATTACCCTTATACAAACATACAATGATAAAAAAATTATATAATCATTCCTTTTTTATAGCAAAAGTGTTGAGATACCAATTATTTTGATACTAATTGTTGCAAACAAAAGTAAGATAAGAAAATAAAAAAGAAAAATACAAAATTTACATGGTTTGATCAGTAAGTGACCTACATACAAGAGCAAGAGGATAGAATTATTGTATTACTATGAAAAAGACAGTACAAGGACAAGTATGAGAATAACCACCAACTTACAAAATCCTTATCAATCTCCTTATAAATTAGATTTATATCTATGAAGTTTAAGTACAATGAAACTTTATCTCTGCATAAGTCTAAGGTCAATTAAACTCTAATTTCACATAAGCCTAAAGTCATAAATTTTATTTTCATGAGTCTTTGGAAATTGTGCCATAAGTATGATCTATATTCCACTCATAACACTAGTATTAGTTTGCTTCTAACTCTTCAATATCTCTTACCAATACAATTTTGATGCCAGGTTCATGTTTTTATTCGATGTCGATTAGCTTCTGTGATTTTACTATGCACCAAAATTCAAGATATATATCACAATTTTCTGCCTTGATTTGAATCATATAATAGCAAACTAAGAATCGCTCCATGTTATACAAGCTCACAAGACTTCAAACTATGCAAATATTCATCAAATCTAAGCTATTCTTGAATATTTTTTATAGTAGTAGTTTTGTCAACATATCTTCTGAGTTCTCAACTATGGATATTTTCTATATGAAAATCACCTTATCTTTAATAAAATTCAACCTAATATCAATATGCTCATGATAAATAGGATTTTTTTAGTTAGAATCACTACACTCTATCGTAGTAACTAATAAAGTTTTGCATGTTTATACCTAGACTATTAACTAGACCACGCAATGATATATCTTTATTAACCTCTTTTGTCAATGAAATGTATTATGCTTCTATTGTAGCTAAAGCAATTATCGATTGAAATATTTCTTTTCAACTAACAACATATTGAAATGGGGTAAAGATATAACATGTCAATAATCTTTTTCTCAAGAGATCTTCACCATAATCGGAATTTGTGTCTAACAATGCCAGTAGTTATATCATCGTAAACTACCAAGTATTGCTCGTACCTTTTAAATATTGCATAAACCACTTATCAAATTTTTGGTGAGCTTTCTCATAATTACTCATAAACAAGCTTATCACACTAGCTTCATGCATTAGATCTGGTCTTATACATACTATGATATACATCAAACTCCTAAATATACTAGAGTAAGGAATTTGAATTCCTTCTCCGCATCTAAATTAGGTAAAGTACCAACATCAAGTTTAAAATGAGTTTCCAAGGGAGTATAAATTGGGTTTGACTAATCCATTTAAAAATTCTATAATACCGTCTAAAGCTTCATTATCAATATTTTCTTAGTTGCACCC
>JAOQMP010000007.1:3819116-3853447 GCA_027563575.1 Erythroxylum pedicellare
GAATCATAACTCACAAATCACAAAAACAATGAACCGAAATCAACAACATCCAAATCCAAAGAAATGAAAATCACACCAAAATCCACTTCCAAAATTTTCCCTAAATTCATTCAGATTTCTCATTGTCAACCGAAATCCACATCCAAAATTTTCCCCAAATCCAATACAATAACATCAATTTTTAACCCAAAATCCACCATAATCCAACAACCAACACAATCACAAAAGCAATCATTTTCAAAATGCATCAAAAATGAAACAAAAATAAAAAAACATACACCCCAAAAACAATTGGGTCTTCGGTGTCAATCCGGGTCGACGTCGGGTCGTCTGCTCCGGCTGAGCTAAGGTGGGCGTGTCGTCGTGTGGTGCGTTGAAGACTTGAGGATGACGAAGGAGAAGGCTGAAGCCAGCGACGAGGAGGAGCGGGCTGAGGTGAGGGAGGTTGAATCGTCGAAGACTCGAAGGGAGAGCAAACCACCAATTGAAGAGTCGAAGGAGGAGGAGTTGAGATAAACGTCGACGGCGAGGAGACGACGAGATGAGATCAGAGAAGGGAGGAGCAGCGGACGTGCGTGCGTGGAGAAGAAGGAGAAACTGAAGAAGAGAGAAGAAGAGTCCAGAAGGGAGGGGGAGGGGGAGGGGGTAGATTTTTTATGTTTAATTTTTGTTTTTGCAAATTGGTCGCTGAAGAATTCAAAATTTTGCGAAATGGTCCGGAAAATTCAGGAATTCTTGGTACCGGCCAGTACTCACCGAAATTTATCACCGATATTTCTTTACCCGTACCGGTACCGATTCCCGGCCGGTACCGACCAGTACGGTACGATTTTCATTTCTTTGATCTCTATATAGTTCATATTGTATCCAAGTACTACCGATTAAGCTATCATAAATAAAATAGGTTAAAAGTAGTATCAAAACCTAATAATTCCCATATGCGAGACATTGGTAATCTCAAATCTAAGGATCAATTATATAACCATCATAATGAGAAAATCTTTAAACACATAAGTAATATTCTATTTGAGATTATCATAATTAGATCGGTTTATTGAATTTATTCTCTAATAAACACGCGCACATTTGTTTAAATATCTTTATACTTTATTTATGAAATCAATTACTTTATTCATAAAAAAGAAAAATAAAGTGTGCTAGTTTTACCGTTTCATTAATATCCCACCTTGATAAAACTAAAACTAAAAATAATTTAAAAATAATACATAATGCAAGTTGAATCTCATAATTATGACCTCATCGTAATTTTATTTAAAAGGTAATTATTCTAAAGATTTTACATTTAGTATTAAAACATTATAATACAATTGACATAATAAGCAAAAATGAATGATATTTTTATTAATTAAAATAACAATGTCATATATAAAATTGCAATCGTAAATTAATTCTAATTGATTGGAAAATTCATCGGAGAAAAATGGAAATGTAATGGTGCGGATAAATCCACACGGGCTCGGTCGTCAAATTCTCCATCCGACGATAGTAAGGCCACGTGTAGGATGGAGATGAGCAGAAGAAGCAAAAAGCAGGAAAGCCCGAGTAGGTCTATAAATATACGAAGAAGAAGAGGAACGTTGGTTGAACAAAAGGAGGCATGGCGAAGGCGCGGAAGCCGAAGAACGAGGGCGCGAAGCCAGATAGCTCTGGAGCCGTAGTCCGCCACCAGAAGCTGTGCCTCTCCATAGACGTCGATAAGCGCCAAGTTTACGGGTGATTTCCCTTTAAATGCTGTTGCACACACCCTCTCTGTTTATGTGTGGTTTGCTTACTCGTTGTTTCATTTGATTTTCTCTAATAAAGTTTTTGCTTATTTCAATGTTCAGATACACTGAATTGGAAATAATAGTGCCGGAGATTGAGATAGTTGGTTTGTACGCGGAGAATTTAGGTATAGAGAATGTGTTTGTTGACGGTGAGGCTGCGGAGTTTGAGTACTATCCTTGCCAGCCAATTGCTACTGACTGTGAGAGGAGATGGAGCTCTTCTGTGTTGACTCCTACTTCTGCGGCTGATGCTGCGGCCTCTTCCTATGCGTCTGCCCTGCAGAGGGAACTGGTTCCCAACCTTCTAATCAATTGTTGCAAAGCTTTTAGGGTTCCCCTTTCTGATCCACAGGACCACATTACTGATAATTCCTCGCAGTCTCCCGCCGAACCCAAGCAGGTTAAAGTGGCTATATAAAGTTCAAATTTGATTTTGTGTGATACTACAACAACTCTTTTGTTTTTCAATGCGATTTACCTAACTACTTATTGGTGCGGTTTTCCCCCAGTTTTATTATTCTTTTCGGTCTGTTGGTTGCTCTTATCCTCTAGAAGCCCCTTTACCATTCTGTATTAATGGGTGTGTGATCTAACGTATGCAAATGTTGACACCATCTCACACAATTAATCTGATGTAGATGAGGATTCTGATGTTAAGCAAACTACTTCAGTCACTTTTGGCATATTATATTGCATATATTCTTTAACTATGTCAGCATGCTCTGTGAGAAGGTGCATTGATCAATGCATGTCAGAGAAGGCAGTAACACCTTTTGGAGAACTTTTCAAAATTGACTTCATGTTTTTGCAATCTATTCTTGTTAAACTATGATCTTTTTTAATGTTCAATAATGCTTTGATTATGATCATGGTTCATCATAGCGAGTTTTTATATACTTTTGGTTTCTCATGTAGGTTGATGTTGGATGCAGAATGTGAAACTGATTCGAATTGATTATTGGGTGGAGAAAGCAGATACTGGGATTCACTTTGATGGTAATGTGGTTCATACTGACAACCAGATAAGGCGTGCCCGATGCTGGTTCCCTTGCATGGATGAAGGTTTTCAGCGTTGCTGGTGTGGCTCGAGTCTAATCATGTTCTTTACAGCTTTTTGTCTTTGCTATCAGAATCTTCTGATTTTAGTTACTTGTGATGCCATTTATTCAGTTTTGATCTGGAGTTTACTGTTGCTCACAATCTCATAGCTGTCAGTACTGGAAACTTACTATACCAGGTAAGATAAATGAGATACTGTCATCATTGTTTGAACAGCTGAACTCCAGCTGTTTCTTAAAGTGATATTTTCTGGTCATAGGTGTGGATTCTATTTAGATATCTTTGTATTCATCATTCAATTGATTGAATGATTTTTGATTGCCAAAATTAGAATTAAATGCTTTTTTTCTACTTCATGAAAAAAATTTACTCCATTCCTGAGTTCTTATACTCTTCTTATGCAATTTTGAACAAGTGGTTGCTGGCACAATTGTTTATCATCAACCCAGTTATATGAAACCTCATGGTTGTTACATTCTTTCATCATTGTATTTGAAATGACAAGAATTCTGGTGGAGGCAGTTAAAGAAAATAAAACTAGTGATGCAGATACATTTGACATAAGGGTCTGTTGCAAAATCTTTGATGTGAGTATTGCAAAAGCTATTATATAACAAAGCTATCTAATTATATGTTAACCTCTAAATGATGTGTATTGCACCAGAGCTCGGCGGAGCACTGAATGGTAGGTGGTTGGGAACTATAGGTAGATTTATGCTTGATTATACCAGGTGAAATATGAATTAGATTAGCTTTAAACTCAGGATCTCATTTTGATGCTGTGAGGTGATTGTTGAAAGCAGATATTATGTACTGCAAAAGGGGATATTGTGGAATATGATATGGTTTCTGTAGCCTGCCTTTATGATTTCTTAATTAGTAGCGACATGCCTTAATGTTGAATCTAAGTAGGTTGAGTTGGTTGTTATTGAAAATTCACCAACTAAACTTTTGAATGTCCCCTAGGTGGTCCTTTATGTTGACTTGTGCGGGTAGACTTTTTTAATTTTACCATATTCAGTTCATAAATTTCAATGTGAACTTCCTGCAATTTGGAGATGAAAGTGATGCTTCTCATATGTCTCAATACAAAGATGAAGGGCCATTAGAGAAAATGCTCTCTAAACTACCTCTGACTACCAACTTCATCATTTCTCAATTTGTTGGCTTGGAGCCTTAAGGAATGCAGGATCTGCTATTTGTTCATAAAATGAACATATCTTCCACATGCTATCTGTTATCATTGCAGAGCACAAGCATTTGCTATTAAATGGAAGTATGATAATATCTGAATCCTGGAACTCTGTGGTGCTATTAAGTTGAAATTTATGTAGTACCATATGTAGGGAAATGGGATTAATTTTATAAGCTACCCATTCTACCAATTATTTATGCTTTTAGTTCTTATTGGTTTGAGAACTCAGTATGGATGCCTATGTTGGCAGGTCATGAGCAAGGATGATCCACCTCGGAAGACATTTGTCTACAGATTAGATGTCCCTGTTGCTGCTCGATGGATATCATTGGTTGTAGCACCATTTGAAATCCTACCTGATCCCCATGTTCGTTTCATATCTCACATGTGCTTGTCAGATAGTTTTGTGAAGCTACAGAATACTGTTGAGTTTTTTCATAAGGCATTCAGGTTTGTTCTTTCTCTATATGGACTACTGACTTCTGCTTACTCTTTCACAAATTTGGGATTAGTTGTCTCTTGCTCATGCAACTAATTTCAACAGTCATTATGAAGAATATCTTGATGCAAAGTTCCCATTTGGGTCATACACGCAAGTATTTTTAGCTCCTGAGGTAGCAGTGTGCTCGTCAAGTTTAGGAGCTTCCATGAGCCTTTTCAGCGCACAACTTTTATATGAAGAGAATATTATTGATCAGGTTTTCTTCTTTCCCAAGTTTAATTGTTAATGTCTACTTATCCTTAGTATGTTAACTCTGGATTTACGAACATAGTGTTCAACTAGATATATAAAGGCAGCTTGGTTGAAGCACGATATGTGTTATGTTAACAACAGTATTGGGGCTGTAAGTCAAAAATTGTGACTTGGTAATTTGATCGACCATCCTAATGTCACTGTGACACAATAAATTTTCATTAGATGTCTATCCCTTTTCCCAGCATGTCTCTTACATTACTAACAATTGGCAATGGGGTGTCAAGGAATGAAGTTTGCAATAGGCTGACCCATAGGCTAGATAGAGAAAAGGAAATTAGACAAGGAAATGAAATATGGCAAAAGACTAAAAGAATCAGCTCATGATTGATAATTAAGTCTGATAGGAGCTTTTTCGCCCAGTTTCAGCCTTTTGGAAATTCTTAACTTGGCAATTGTCTTATGTCAATCTGTGATTTGTGTCTTTTCTCGTCGTCAACAAGTGGGATGCCTAAATTGGTTAGAACATATTGTGCTTATTGGAATGGACACCAACGTGCTCATTATCTTAGTCCATATAGGTCATTACACACTTTAGATATCAAAGCTGGAATACTGCACAGGTATTTTTGAGTACTGGGTGCATCAGTATTTGGGGGACAGTGTTTTTAACACAAAGTTTTGGAATTTTGAACAGATTTAGTTTCTTGTCCAAAGAGTTTAGTTTTGTTATATTCTTCCTATTTTATGCGTGTTTTAGTTTCCTTATCCTATTTAATTCATGCTTTATGCTTTATAGTTTCTAAGTAAGAGTTATCCTTCTTATTACGATTAGGATTTCTGCTTCAAACAGTACAAAATAGGTAGTTTTTGGATAAAGCAGTTTATGTAAAAATTTTATCAAAAAAAGTTTTTGTAAACCCAAAGTTCCACATCTGTTATAGTAATAATCACCCAACTTCTAGTTTTAACTTGTTGAAAATTTGTTGCTCCCTACATCATGGAGTGAATGTATTATTTTGATGAGTGAGTGCTGTGTTGTGTGGCTTACTAATAGGGCCTTTCTAGTTATTCCATCTTTTAGTTCATAAAGTATAAGTAATTTTAACTTTTGAAGATGTTGAAGACATTAGAGATTTTTGTATTGACTAGTACTATCATTAACTAGTCAATATAAGAATATTCTGTGTATTTTAATGGAGTAGTTTAGGTATTATTTAGAAATATAATGTTAACTTGTGGAAAATTTTTTATTGTTCTATCGTATGTGATTTTAAAATCCGTTATAAAAATATTTCAGTATCTTTGTGATCTTTAGGCCTTTTGCTAAACCATGTAAAACCATATGCTTGTCTCTTATTTTTCTTTCTCCACCTCTGCTTTCACATGGTCTTAGAGCTAATTTCAAATGTTAACAGAGTCAGGTTCTTATCTAGAACTTGTAGAGGCCCAACCTAACCCGACCTTTCTTTTTATACTAAACTCCACTTCTTCTCTTGATTTAAATCATTGATTCTGTAATAATGTCCTAGTAAACAATGGTACTGGAATCACAGCTAGTGTCGTTCTCCTTCTAATCTTTGTGTCACCACAGTTGCATGAATCTATTGCTTATGAGCATGGTTGCTGAACTTGTTACTTGTTGCTGTACTTATTGCTGGTGCCTTTGTTTCATCCTTCTAATCTCTTTGTTGGTGAAATTCTAATGTGAATTTCCTTGGTATTCTATCCACATTTTTGATGTCGTCAAGCTTCTTCTTCTTCTTCAGCAGTGTTTAGTTCTGTTCTTTCTTCTTCTACCTTAATTGCAGCTGAACATTTGTTCCCTTTTTCTGGTGACCATCTTGGTCCCCTGTTTGTTCTTGCTTTGGTGAGTACCAACATCATTGTCACTGTGTTTTCCAATGATCACTGACTTTATTGTTGTGTTTTCCATCTTTTTTGATGAGCACCTGTTATTGCCGTTTTCTTTTTTATTGTTGTTATAGCTCCATCTCTCTCTCCAAAGCAAGTTTCACCTCTCTCCAATTGTAGTCCCTTTTCTCATCTGGTTGTTAACAATCAGTCTATGGAAAGCCAGATTTTATCGTGATTTGACCAAAATCACTCAATGATCTTGTCTGAATGACACAACAGAAGTAGTTAAGTAGAGATTTTAGGTTAATGTCTGAACCAAATCCAAGCATAAAACTTAGGATTTAATCAACAAGAGAAATACAGTTTCTCTAAGGAAAATTTCCTGCAGAAGCTTTTATTAAAGCCAATGTTTTTGGCCCCCCAAAACATCTGTTAACCCTCCCTTTTATACCGCTAAAGTGGCACATGAGAGTCCTAATTCTAGTATGAAAAGGATTGATTGAAATCCTTTTCTAAAGCTAACTTATTTCCTTTTCTTGCTGGACAAGAAAACCTGCCTAACTAGGAAAATTAAAATAAAATAAAAAAGAAACAAATCCCAATGGGTATATGACAACATAACCAAATCTGAATAGGTCGAGGACAGCATAAACAAATCCTTATGGGTTCAATCCTTTATCACTGAAAGAGTCTAAAAAGCCAGCAGCCAATTTACTGGCCAGTTTTCATGTCTTTTCCCCGTTCAACCGGAAAGTTGCAAATTATAGTTGTTTGAAGAATTATTGTCTCCGTCTCTTTCCCGCTTCTTTTAACTGGCTTTTAGTAGTCTTTCATGTGTTAAAAAAATTTATTGATATTCTTTTTGAATAGTTAGTGGTTATTCTCGAACGCAAAAGGTTAACCCTTATTTCAGATAATGCAAAAACTTAATATACAATGTTTGCATTTGAAGAATGTGACATGAAACATGCTTTATGATATGTTCAAAAGTTGTAATCAAGTAAATGACTTGCTTTTTCATACTAGGAAAGTTGTTCCCACACATGGGCACGGTAGTGAGATTTATGCAACCAAAGTGGATTTCATGTTGTAGGAATATCATATTGGATTTTTCTTTAGAAAATTGAATGTTCTTGGTCACAATTATGGTGTATGATCCCATTTTATGCACTCTTTTTAATTGCGAAACTCATATAAGTGCAAATTTCATACAGATAAGTATCCTTGAATTAGTGAACATGTTGTAATCTTTCCCCTAATCTTTGAATTTGTTCAGGAATGACGTACGTTGCATGTATGGTAGTGTTACTGATTGGGTGTTGTTTTGGATCTTGTAATCTTCATAACAAATGGCTTCATATGCCATGTAAATGGATGACACAGTTTCAGTTTTAATTGAAAATAAAGTCCAAGGTTTTTCAAAGTACTCATTTTCTTTTGTAGGAAGTTTGAAAATTTGTTCTCCTTATTTACCATACTGATTGATTAATGCAGACCATAGACACAAGCATTAAGCTAGCCTCTGCGCTTGCAAAACAATGGTTTGGTGTCTATGTCACTCCTGAGGAAGCTGAAGATGGTAAGCTGTTAGAACATGATACTTTCCATTTTTCTGATTTGAGGAATGGTTTGATCAACGTTGAGAAATGCTGGTTTTTGTATTGATTAAGTCCTTAATTCTTATGTCAGAATGGCTGCTAGATGGGCTTGCTGGTTTTTTAACCGACTTATTTATCAAGAAATTTCTAGGAAATAATGAGGCACGATATAGGAGATACAAGGTTTGTACTGAGCTATCTAATTTCGTCAATATGCCATATGCTTTTCCAGGAAGGATGATTACAGCAAAACAGAACTTTGTAATGCTCGTTTTTATCATCATTTGCGTGATTGCTATGGTTTTTTCTGAACATCATTTCCCTTTCTTTTTCTTTAGACTTCAGAAAGATCTTTTTATGCATTTAGGTCTTCTTTAGTCCATCTTTATTTGAATTTAAACATTTAGAGCATCTTGATTTTGGAGATATACCGTTATGTGGAGGGGTGACACTAGTTGAAAGTAATTCCAATGATCTTGTGGAACTTACGCTACCTGGCAACAGATAAGATTTTGATTAAATTCAGATAATATGAGGTTAAGAAGAACTGTGTACTTACTAATTTTACTCAGTTTCCATGCTGCACAAGTCTCAGATCATGTAAAAGAAAAGAAAAGTGCGCTTGAAGCTGATTTATCTATTTGAGATTGCATGATCTTCTAACAATAAGGATCTTTTATCAATAGTCTCCTGCAAGCCAAGGAGTCATTGCTAATTGATGAACAACAGGTCACAATACCAACATTCACTTTGGAGGCTATCTGCTCTGACATAGGTGCATTTGTGAATGGAAAATATGCTGTCTCTGAAATTTGGCTCTTATATCTTATATGTTAACTATTATCGTTGAATTATATGCAGAGCCGGTTACATTTCTGAAAAGTTTTTGTTAATTTGGAACCTTTTGATGATTTTGGTTTGAAGCATCCCAAACTTATACCTTGTTTTGTTTATCCTCATCTTATTATTGTTTAAAGTTTATCCTCTCTAAGGTCATCCACAAAAATGGCTCTCTTATTCAACATTTGGAATCCAACAATTTGTTCCTAAGGTTTTACAGTGGTGCAATTGGTCCAGATAATGAGTCTGATTGATCTTTAAAAGAATGAAGTTTTGAAGATGAGTAGTATATTTACACCCAGCTTGGTGGGAATTTTGTCATTTTTCATAATATCTGGAAATCATGGAAAGATCATGCCCTGTGTTGTGAATTTTTCATCTGATTAATGTTTGGTGGCTAGGGATTTTTAGGGGCGTATTTCTTTTGTTTAATTAGTTACATATTCATTCATTGCTTAGTTAAGGAATCCTCTTTCTGCAAACATATGTTGTTATTTTCTTAGATAGGGTAGAGGTGTGCCTATCCTGATCCTCAAGAGTAAAAATCCTGGATCTTCTTCATTTTAGAAGAGTTGATTTATTTGAGACTGTCAGAAGCTTTTCCTCCCTTAGGTGATCTTGTGCTTAACGCTTCTAATCAATGAGAAAATAACACAAGAATTTTTGGAAGTGCAGGCTAATTGTGCTGTTTGCAAAGCAGATGATAGTGGTGCAACTGTTTTGAGTTCATCTGCTTCTTGTAAGGATTTGCTCGGAACTAATTGCATTGGTTTGTATGGAAAGATACGATCTTGGAAATCTGTGAGTTCATTTTTAATTCTGATTTCTACTTAAATAAATCTTATTTGCTTCCTTTAAACTGACCGGCTGATCATTCAAAGGTGGCGATCCTTCAAATGCTGGAAAAGCAAATGGGACCAGAGTCTTTCCGTAAGGTAATTGGCTAGTGCATATGAAAGGGTTTTATCCTGCATGATTTTGATGGGCTGGAAGCCTGCAGAAAACTCTCTTGTTGCAATTGTTTTCTAAAATGGACTGTCATACATTCAATGATCAAATCATGGATTGAACTGAAGTGGTAATGATATAAGACAAGGCTTGAGGATAAGTTGTATATTGGTTAGCTAGGAAGTGATGACTTAATCCTTAGAAGTTGAAGAATTAAGGCTTTGAAAACTGGAATTGGGTATACGAATGTGTAACAAGTATAGTTAACAAAAAGGAAATAATTTCCGATGTAGACGAAAGTTGCTGAAATTAGGTATCTGTTGCAGTAGTGGATTTTTTGAATCACTGGTATGGACAGAGTCTGAGTTTACAGCAAATCATTGTGCTTGTATTATCTTGATCCTGTAGCTGTTCATGAATTTTTACACTGAGTGTCAGGAAGATATGCAATTTTAGATTTAAACTTTTCTTCCCAACATTTTTGAATATGAAAATGTTGTTATTTATGGATGAATTCCTTCGGTTCATGATATCCTATTTTTATGCTCTAAACATGCAGATTTTGCAGAAAGTTGTTTCCTGTGCTCGAGATAGAATCCCATTGAGATCGCTTAGTACAAAGGAGGTAATCACATACTCATGATGCTCAAATCATCTAGCTACGTACATTATTGTTCTGTTTACCTTGGTTTCTGGTTTAGAGGTATTCAAGCATATCCAATTGTTGTATCTATAATCTTGAAAAGCATGGGAACTGTTATTTGTAGCAGTTCCGTTTAAATTATCTTCACTACGTCTCATAGAGTAATGTTGAAATGTTTCTATATAAATATACCACTGCTAGATAAATGGGTTGAAGTTTTTAGACAAATTCATTAGGTAGTGTCTGGATTCTGATGAAAGACAGATACAAGAATATCTGATGTATGGCTGGATGGAAAGATGCCAACTCTTTGGACAAAGCAAGTATGACTTTGAAAATATGGGCTGCTGCAGCCGGGGATTTAGAGCTAAAAAAACAGGAAGCAAAAAAAAAAAAAAGGAAAATTTGGACAGGTCTAGGGAGGGAATCCTAGGGCTTAGGATTAACTCCTTATCTAAGAGTCACTCCTAGAGAATATACAGTTTCATACATTCAAATCTGAAAAGGATCATAATTCATTCAAAATCATCTACCTCCTCTAAAATTTGATGTATGATGGATATAAATAGACATTCACAAAGTATACTATTCTAATTATTTAGTTTTATTCCTGTTTGAAAGTAAATTCGAACTAAACAGTGATTAATTTAAACTAATCTACTGAACTACCAGACAAACATAAGAAAATAAATCTAGATGAATAGATTTGTTTTAGGAGTTAGCCTAATCTTCATTAATACTTCAATTTGGTAAATCTCAAATTAATTGAATTTGTGATGATGGAATTTGAGTTTGGAGCTGGAAATTTGGGTCTTTGAATGAAAGACAGAAGGATTTGCTTGTGGACCTTAAAAGCAAAAGCAAAAGCAAAAATGCATCTTAATTGCTTGAATTTTAAACTAGGTGCTAGAATTCAGATTAGGTTTCTGGGTTTTGTAAAGAACGAATTAGAACAAAGAGATAGACTTAAGAATCACTCGTAAGGTCTAAGAATCACTCTTAGAAGAAAGCATCACACTTTCTTATTTTAAATTTCAGTATTTTCAAAAAGGAAATCACTTTATTATAAACTGAAATGTTGAAACATTATTTATAGTAAAAATCTTTGATCCCTAATTCTAATTGAAGAGGATTTTTTCACACTGAATCATAAAGTATTCTTTATTTCATAATAAGATCAGCAATTAAGGAACTAAATCATTATAAAATAACTTTTATCAAATGACATAAAGAGAAAGAGAGCGAAAAACCACTCCTGTCATGGTTCACTGTACAGTGACTGTCATTCTAAATTCTATTCTTCATTTCACCAATTTAAGGCTTGGGGTTGAGTGTTTTGTCCTGGTTGAGTGTTTTGTCCTTTCTTGTTCCTTTTATATACTTTAAGTTTTGCATATATTTTTCTGTTGGATTTAGAGTAGGGAGTGCACTTTTGATAGAATTGTTATGGGATTCTGTCATTCAAAATTTTATACATTGCTAAGCAATTCATTGATATTTGAGTTTATGGATTGCTTTGTACTGGGAATTGTTTTTTATTTTTGTGAAAATCATTTCAGTTTAATTGCAAGTTTAACTTTAGTTTTACGTTCTATGAAAATGTTAATAGCTTTTATCATCAAATTATCAACACTGAGAAACTACAATTGGTAGTCTTTTAGAGTCTATGAACAATGTCAACATTGTTTTTTTTAACAATCTCGAATCTTCTTCATGTAGTTAGTAAGGAGCTTTGGATGAGCAAAATTTTACGAGTTGACAAACTCTGTAATTGTGTAGTTGTTACAGGAGACAATAATTTCTTTGTATGCATTATTGACTTTTATTCTAACCAGAGTACTCTGAAACTACATTTGATATATTTCCTTTTGCTTCTCAATAATTTTTATCTGAGATTCTTATATGACCTCACAAGCTATATTTGACTTACTTTTCATTAATAAATTTTAATTTGAGCACTGTTATATGTTTCAAGAGCTATTCTGTTTTATTTCATGCTTATGTAACTACTACGGAATGCAGTTCCGACATTTTGCCACTAAGATTGGGAATCTTGAGCGTCCATTTGTGAAAGAATTTTTTTCTAGATGGGTTTGCTCAAGTGGGTGTCCAGTTCTAAGGTATTGATTTGGGATGTACGAGATCACCTTTTTCTAACATTTTTAAATATGTTGACTACTTTCACATTCTAAATTGCTGATTGTTTGGCCTTAATTTCAAGGATGGGATTTTCGTATAACAAAAGGAAAAATATGGTTGAGTTAGCAGTGCTACGAGAATGCACAACTACGCCTGATGCTAATACCTCAGTTCTAAACCCTGATTCTGAAAATCGAGATGGTGACATTGGATGGCCTGGGATGATGAGTATTAGGGTTCATGAACTTGATGGCATGTATGATCATCCAGTTCTTCCTTTGGCTGGAGAAATTTGGCAACTATTGGAAATTCAGTGCCACTCAAAGCTTGCTGCTAGACGATTTCAAAAGCCTAGAAAGGGTTCAAAACCCGATGGTTCTGATGAAAATGGTGATGCTGGGCCTGCTGCAGATATGCGTGCCAGGTATATTTTGTGTTAGATGTTTTCTTTAATATTCTTATTGGATAGGTATCTTATATTCTGTTGACTTATTTGCTCTTGCAGCTTGGAATCTCCTTTGTCATGGATTAGGGCCGATCCAGAAATGGAATATCTTGCTGAAATCCATTTTAGTCAACCTGTACAGATGTGGGTAAGAAATCCTGGCCCTTTTTGGAGATTTATATTAGTTTTTTGCATAATTTGCACTATATATGATTGGTGTGATTCATTTTTCCAGGTTGCAAGAAGTGCTTTAACTATATGAAATCTTTTGGATGTTAATAATGTTACATTTTCGATGCATGCTCATTGTGAGTTAACAACTTGGGTTGTTTTACAGTTGGTGATTGGTTTCCAACTGAGTTCATGTATTCATGCCAAATTATTATTGCAAGGAATTGGGCATTAGTTGTTTGCATTTATCTACCTCTTGAAATCACTGCCAGACCTTTTGGTTGATTCAGTTTTAGGATGGTAGTGGTTGACAGATACGTGCAATATTGTCTCTGACAAATTTATGTCACATGCAAGGACATGATTTTTGGGAATCCTGATTGTTATTGTTTTCTGGAATCTACATTATTCTTCTATTTTCTTATAATTTTTCTGCATTGGCATTAGCAATAGCTTTTGTCAAAAATAGTTGTTCCTGGGAATTTGAAAAGTCTGGATAATAGACCTAAGGTTGTGGTTGAACACCTGAAATATGGTATAAGAAAGAAGATATAAATCACCTCAGGCTCCTATCAAGAAAAATCGCTCATGAATCTATTTACTCTTATTGTGAATGATTTTTCTGCAAGGATAAAACAATGTGATGGATTAATGGATTAATCAACAAAACAGGCACCTTATATACTGTTTGTTGAAGAATCAGTCATTATTTCCTTGTACAACCTACGCACTTGAGATATGTGTGTGCAGATTAGGATTTAGTGGAGAATCATTGAGGGACAAATATGGGAGAAAACCTGTTTTTGTCGAAAGGGATCCTTAAGAAATCTTGTTTGGGCTGTTTTCTTGTTTATCAATGGATATCATTGCTTGTTTGTTAATCAATACCATCTTTTTTCATCATAAAAAAAGACAAATTTCTAAAAGCTTTACATATCCGTGGTAAACTCTTAATTTTATCAATTGTTGAGGTCAATAAGTATGATAGAGTTTGGTTTTCAATCAGAATCATAAAACTATTATTCTGTCACACAACTTCTAAGTTTCTAATATTGTGCCTCTTTAACTTTTTTTTTTTTTGTGGTTTGAATAGTGGGTGGTTTACTGTTGTGCCCATACACTTTTGTTTTTATATTTTTTCAACTTTGTTTTCTAACCAAAATTTGACCGTTTTTTGTTCATGTTGGATATCTTTGTACTTTACAATTTTGTAGTTGCTTTTCTTTGTCAATTGGTGATTGATCTTTCAAAATTATTATTCTAATCAGATCAATCAGTTAGAGAAAGATGAAGATGTTGTTGCACAGACACAAGCTATTGCTGCATTAGAGGCCTTGCCACAACTTCCATTTTCTGTTGTTAATGCCCTTAACAATTTCCTTAGTGACTCCAAGGTTTGACTGACCTCAAGTGTTATGCTTTACTTCCATTCATGTCCTGACTGGACATAATATTCTAATTTACATTGTTTTTGCAAGGCTTTCTGGAGAGTCCGTATTGAAGCTGCATTTGCTTTAGCTAATACAGCATCTGAGGTAATATATTCAGTTGGAGTGACTTTTGTGTCTCTATATGTATGAGATGCATGCTTCCTTTTCCATGTATTCACAATTTTTGCATGTAAAAATTCCTTTCATACATAGTTCTTGTATCATTACCATCATGTATTTTATGATATTTGTTTCTGGCTAAAGCACCTTCTGCTTTTCCTTGAGATGCTAATAACATTTTTCATGCGTTTCATTATTGAATTACAATGCAAGTGTTGGAAATTGGAAAATTGAAATGTTTGAACTTATGATCTTTTTTGAGGTAATTATGTGGGTTTTCCTATCGGTTGTTTAACAGGATACTGATTGGGCTGGTTTAGTCCATTTAATAAAATTCTACAAAAGCCGAAGATTTGATCAAACCATTGGACTTCCCATGTATGACTTGCAACTCTATTAATCTGATTTTAGAGAAGTTTGTTGTTGTCACTCTCTTAAATAGCTCATCTCATGTCTATTTTTCCAGGCCAAATGATTTCCATGATTTTCCCGAGTATTTTGTTCTCGAGGTAATGCAGTGAGGTAGGCTATGTAATGATTTTGTGTGGTACATGCTGTGCTTGCTTAACATAATTTGCACTTATGAGTAGTTTCTACTTAGCAATACTCAACATATTTTATTCAGTGATGCGATAGCTTCTAAAAGAAAGCACATTGACATGGTAGGTTTATGTATCGATTGGATATTTTGTTGTTCTTTTTTATGACTGGACCAAACTGAATGCGCTCTGATTACAAACAAGAAACTCCACAATTTAGATTGGTTTCCTCTTGCTCCCCTCTTAATCCTTTTCTCTATAAGGTTTAACAAAAACTTTTCTTGGGGTTCTTGAGTATTATTTGCATAAGAAACATGTTCTAGTGTGCCTGCATAACCTAGGATGATAAATTGTCATTTGTCACACATTTGTCGTACCTATTCATTTATCTTTCTTCAAGTCTCCATCTCTGAACTATCTCTCTGTTTAGCAATCTACTACTTCTCTTTCAAGAGTGGATCTTATTTGCTGCACAATCTGCAACATAGTCTGTGCTTCTTCTGTCATCTTAAGCTTTCATTAGACTGGACCCTTCATGCAATAGTTTTAATAGATATCTTCGTTTCAGTAGAATTACTTGGGTGTCAATATTAAATTCAGTCCTTAGGCTGCTTCTGGGGAGAATTTGGAATGTCTGATATAGTAACTGTGAAACATGCAGCAGGACTTTACCTCAGAGAGGGGATGGCTATTTTCAGAAAATTTAGCAGTCTATAAGGGGATGTATTACGGTTCCTTTGTAATGTGACATGGTGTTTAATTGTGACTTTTCATATGTCTACGTGTGTGCTTTTCTCTCCCTCTCTCTCTCTCTTCCATATTCTCATGTAAGGAATTGTCTTCGATTTCTGTCTCTTTTGACAAAGCCAACATTGATAGCCTTAACTTTGTCGAGTTTTGTTTGATGATCTCTGTTCAAAATTACCAGAAACAGTCTCTTCTCCTATTTAGTGACCTTATACACTTTTGGGCAATATTACAATCTCCTCTTCTATTCCATCATTTATTTCAGTAAGTTGTGCTAGGGCTGTTGCTCCCTTCCTAGAAATTGAAATTGAGGACTAATCAATTTTTTGTATACGCCTACTTTTTTTGAGTACTTATGGTTTCTTACTTAAGGTTTTGTTAATTCAGGCTATTCCTCATGCTGTAGCTATGGTCAGAACAGCAGATAAGAAAAGCCCAAGAGAAGCTGTTGAATTTGTTTTGCAACTACTTAAGGTAGACTTTTCTTACCATTATCTCATTTATGATCTGAAATTTACTGATTAAGATCAGATTTTCATGCAAATTACAATCATTATCATCACACCCAGTCCGAAGTCCCGCAGCGAAGTGAGGCTGATAGTATGCAGTCTTACTCTTACATAGTAGAGAGACTGTTTCCGGACTCAAATTACAACAATAATATAATTGAAAAAAGATCTCATCTGCTAGCGAAGATGATCCATAGTTGTTGATAAAATTAAGGAGAGAGTTTATGATTAAGCCTCTCAAATATTATTAGATTAACCAAATGATATTTTTTTGAGAGCTTGTACGTCATAGGGTACGAATCACATAATTTGTTTGTCCCATATGTCACCTGTGGATGATTCTGTTTGTTAGGGAGACAACTGATGGAAGCTGAGTTAATGATAACTCTAGCATATCACTTCTCAAGTTTGATACGAACATTACAAGGCTAATGATAAGATGGTAAAGTTGATTTTAACTGTTCAATGTATTTATGTATTTCAAAAGTGAACATGAATCATAAATAAGAAACAGGTCCAATCAGTTTATCTTTTGTTATGCTTATCCTTTGTTCAAGATGGGACAACCTTTTGGACTTGCTTAGAGATAACTCGAGCACAATATCCTCTCTTTTGTCAATTGGAAAACAATAACAATATCTTATTGTTCAACTTGTTTCATGGTCTGTTTTATGATGTCTTTGGTGCTGATTTTTTAGTATTTGACTGTGTTTGTGATGTAAAACGGATGAAATTAATTGCCCATGAGGATATCTTCTCGTGGGGTTGGGGAAGATAATAATTGGTTAAGTAACAAGTAAAAAGAATAACCTTGGGAGAAGGCAGCGATATATTTTTTGTATGCAATGAAGGCTCCTTACGATTCCTTTGTCAGCAATTAGTGATTCAACAGAAGACAAAATATTATTAGCTAAATGAATTGATTTTAACCTGTGAAAGAGATTCATTTCATTGATAACAATTTGACTCTTTCCAGAAGCGAAACACTTGATTTGAGAATATTGATAACTGAGAAGGAAATTCTTCATTGACCCTTTGAATCTGGAATAGATGCTTTTCTACTTTGCTATGTAATAGCTGAAGTTGCTATGTAAAACATGATTCGTGTGTCCATTACTAGTTTATGAAGTAGCAGTTTTGTTCAGTACAATCCCACTAGTGGACCTTATCTGTTTGTCATAAAGTTTTAATATGCTCAAACATGTTTTATATTATTCCTGTTTTGTTATTTGACAGTATAATGACAATACTGGAAATCCTTATTCTGATGCATTTTGGCTTGCTGCACTGGTCCAGTCAGCTGGTGAACTTGATTTTGGAGAACAGGTTTGTCCGCAGCATTTGTTAGGCGTGCTGAATTTTTTGATTATTGTTGGTCAGTTAATTTTAAAATTCTCTTTTCTGTACAAGTTTAAGCGCCTCCTACTTTTATTTTACAATTTTCAACAGTTTCAGGTGTTATTTATTTATTGATTACTTTGTTAAGCAATTCCCCAATCACAATCTTCTATAAAGATTCGTCTTGTACTTTTTGTGGCAATAACTAATCACTCGTATATGTTGGACCATTAATTACATAGAACCGAATCAGTTTCACAGTCTACAAGCTAACTAGTGATTGCACTAACAACCTATTAAGCATGTATTGATCTCTATCTATACAACACAGCTGCCTTCAAGGGTCTAAGACCCCGGTATTAACCAGTTCAGTAGGCACAAAAGAAAAGCATTTGTTAAGGTGCATTGAGGTAGCTATTAAGAGAAATGAGGCGTATAATAAATATTTATATTTCAAATAGGGAACACGAATAAAAAATAAAAATAAAAAATTGAACTGTCTTTAATATTGACCTTTTATCTGTGTATTGCACTCAAAAGATTCTAATAAAAACTAAAAGGAAACAAAGTTGTAAAATATAAGAAATACTTCAATCAGGCTCTTGACTAAAAGTTATATTTATAGCTCAAAGTGTTGTCCAGCATGCATAGAGAGGCCTCTTGTATAGGCAAGCCCTTATTTCAAGGTACTTGCATTTCTTCCTAGTATAAGTGATAACCTAGGGAAGGGCCTTCACTTGGTCCATATCATCTTATCTATTTGGGAAATACAATGAAATATGTTTGGTTTATCACTTAGAGTTTTGCATTCCTGAGGTTAATGTTCACTAGATATTTTTGATTCTTGTACATATGTTTAAATAATAGGAGAATCCTGATGGGTATAACTGTGCGTCTAGATATGACTCAGTTATTGTTTCCTTGGCTGTTATGTATTAGGGAAGTGGGCTCAGGCTGCAACCAAAACGATGTCATTATGGTCTTGAGTTTCATAAAGTTACAGATTAAAACGTCGTCGTTTTGGTTAGCTTTACTAAAACGTTGTTTTGGGCCAGACCTAGCCAAGATTGCCATACATATTTACTATAGTTTGAAATTGTTTTGGTGTCCAAATCTGTAGGCCTTGTTAGCTTCAAAAATCTTGGCATAATATTTTAATCTTTTTAATTGAATTGTTCCTTAACTTGGAATGAAAGTTTATAATTGAGAAGTTTTGAGTTCAAGCCACATTGGCCTTGTTTATGGTGAATCTATTATTTGTTTGGTATGTCCACATTTTATGTGAGGAGTATGTTAGACTAGTATTAGAATCATTGAGTGCACCTTATGTTGAATGGTTTTTTGACAAGAATATGTGTTGAAGATGTAACTTAGAATACGCATCATTGTTTACTATTGGTGGATTCCAGGTCCTCCTAAATGATGGGTGTTGGGCATTTCTTCTATCCTACTATCATTGCTCATTGTTTTTGTGTGATACTTTCTCGTTGCAAACTTTGAAAGGATGTACCCTTGCTCGGACATGATTATTTGTTAATTCTTTTCCTAAAATTCTTAAATGCCATTGATGATGCAAATGTTGAATTATTTAAAAGATTTGGTGTAAAATTATCAGACAAAACGATATGTTAATCAAGCAACAATTGTTTCATACCGTATGTGTTAAAAATGAATTGGGTTAATGCCTATGGATGAAATTTTCACAAATTTCACTCTATATTTTGAATTTTGTCTACGCAATCTTCTGGAGGTTATTTTTTAGAATCCCAACTTAATACAATTTTGAACCTGTTCCTGCAACTTCAACTTTCTGTTGGGTCTGTACAGCTTGGTGCTTTTTCTCTACGTATTGATCTTTCCTAGGAACCATCAGAGTTTGAAGTATAATGAGACCAAGACCTAAAGTTCCCTTCTCAAGTTTGCCTTATAATAGCAATTTTTTAATGTGATGTGTGCTATTGCATTTCTTTATTGTGCTCGCATTTTCAAGCTTTAAATATTTTTGATCCCTTGCAGAGTATGCTTTTTCTGTCTTCACTTCTCAAGCGCATTGATCGTCTCTTGCAATTTGACAGGTACATTGACGTCTAATTCTCCCCATTTGATGCATTTCTTTGATGTACATGCAACTTGTTGAGTTTTTTTGCACATTTGATACTAGGTTGATGCCTAGCTACAACGGAATTTTGACAATTTGCTGTGTCCAAACCTTGGTACAAATTGCATTGAAGCTTTCTGGAGCTATACATCTCGTGAGTCTCCACTCATTACTGCTTAGTAACTAATTGATTTCCTACTATCTTGCATTCATAGGATAGTGTGAATTAATTCTTGCAGGATCAAGTCTTTGAGCTCATCAAACCTTTTCGAAATTTCAACTCAATATGGAAAGTTAGAGTTGAAGCAAGCAAAGCTCTTCTGGATCTCGAATTCCACAGCAAAGGCATTGATGCAGCATTGTCATTGTTTGTCAGATATTTGGAGAAAGAACCATCATTAAGAGGTTCTGCATTATCTCTTATGGCTGAATAACATATTTGCTGGAGTTAACATGCTTTTATTGATGAAAACTATGCACTTTTGAAACTTTTACTGAGACTCACGTTACTAATTCATATTCCTTGGCTACAGGGCAAGTGAAACTTGCTACCCATGCTGTGCGGTTATGTCAAATGCAAGATGCATCTTCTTGCAATAATGAGATCAAGAGTACTACTCTGCTGGCTTTAATTTGTCTGCTTGAAGGCCATATAGGATTCAACAATGTCTTTCTTCGGCATCATTTGTTTTGCATTTTACAAATCCTTGATGGAAGGTGAGCCTTGAATATTCTGATTAGTGAGAGAAAAAATTATTGCCGCAGTCTTGCTTGCAGTCAGCCTATCTACATGAGTAATTTTAGGGATATTTAGAGGTTTACTAGGAAACTTTTGAAGATCAATTAAATATATTCAAGAATACTATTGTATACTTATTAAGCCATTAAGTTTCTTTGATAATATTGTCAAAATTTCTTTTTTTGCAGTACATGATTCTTCCTATTTCATTATAAATGATTTATTACATAATTATTAAATTTGACTTAATATTGCGACAAATACATTTTTTATCTTTTTGTTACTTCCTTTCTGTTTTTGTTGATTTTTTTTTTTTTACTTTGCTAAATACTTGGAAATTGTTTTTAATTAATTTTGCAACATGTGTATATGAGTACCAAACAAATAATTTGCGTTTAGTCAACACTTCTATTCGAACTGTTTCAATTAATAAGGCTACTCACCACTAGTTGTCACTGCAATCACAAACTGTATTTATTAGTTTAGCTTGTACAACACATCGATAAGTAAGGATGGTAGCCTTGTGTTGCATGTGTCTTTTGGGATATTCTTTGATCTGGAAATCAAATGTGGAAATTGAATCCTAAAATTTTCTGTGTTTCAGGGCCCCATCAGTTTTTGGAGTTCCAAGAGATAAATCACGACATATGGTTGATGCTGAAGCTTGCATGGAGCCAAAAAGCGTTTTCAGTGCTCTTGTCACTGATGCAACGCCTTTCGAGCCTCCTGCAGATGTCCCGAAATTTGCCGAGGATAACTTGGTAATTGTTGAAGTTTCCAAGGAAGCAGCTACAGATTCCAATATGTACCAGGAGAAGATGGATTTGGCCATCTCAGAAGATGATAGAGAACCTCAGATTGTTCCCAATGATGATAAACAGAAGGTTGATTTGACTGTTCCTGAAGCTTCAAAGGAAGTGGCCACTATTTCTGACAGCCATGAACGTAAGATGCCAGTTGTTAAGATCAGGGTGAAACATTCTGCTGCAACAAGTAGAGCTGAGGAGGCTGACAATCGAACTGTTGTCAGATCTCTGACTAATAATCATGAAAATGATGGATGCAGCAGCTCTGTTTCTGTGGATGCTCCCCAGAGGAACTCTAATGCTGCGAGCGTTAGCAATCAGAACCTTGAGGAAGTCAATTCATGTCTTGACCATGGTTCACGGATGACTGCCAGTATTGGAAGTGCTAAACTTGCAAGCGACAGTGACAATTTTGGGAAGGACTTCCAGTGTACTGCTGATTCGAGCAAGGCTTTTGCACATTCTCAGCATGATGAGCAATCATCTCCTAGTCTTATGCAAGAAAACAATTTTGATGCTGATGCACTCAAGTATGCTAGTTTGCATAACCTCTCAGCTGGCAGAGTTGATAATGATGATGGGGGTTCGATGGCTACTACTGCACATCCTTCCCATGGGGATGAAAAGGGGAAGGAAGTAAAAGAAAAGAAACGCAAACACAGAGATCACAAGAGGCATCGGGATGATCCTCAATACCAAGAACGGAAGAGGTTGAAGAAGGAGAAGAAACGGAAGGAAAAGGAAATGGCAAAGTTGATGAGCAATGAAGCCCAGGCGTCTCCTGCAGAGTTGATGGGTAAGAAAGAGGAACAGCCCAGCATTAGGTTTATAGCTCCACAATTGAAGGTCACGGAGCCTAGTGAACACACGGCAGTAAAAACTGTTGAAACCAAGAGTGTGCCATCCGAAGGCACTTCTGCTCCCAAATTGAGAATTAAAATAAAGAACAAATCGCTGAACAAACAGCAATAGTCGGCCTAACTGCAGGGTTTTCTGGGTCAACGAAATTTGTGGGCATAGATTTTATTTTACATTATTTCTCCAGCTTTATTTTGCCGACAAGTTGGCAGCAGGCAATAGCTCTCTCTAGCTTTTACTAACGAATCAGTTCCACGTATCTGTTCTTACTGCATGTGGTTTATAGACTAAGAGAAAGTTGGATTGTATTATTTTAGGAGCTGTAATATTTTTTCTTGCAAAATAATAATTCATAATCTATTTTATTGTAAAAGAGCTCTGCGTACGACGAAAGCTGTTCGACTATATTATGAGCTAGATTTTGTTTTCTGTTGAGAAATGGTAAATTGTATTAACGGAGTGAAAATACATCACAGCTTAAGCCAGTCACAACTTCCAAGGGAAATTAACCATGGACAAAATAAAGATAAAGTGTGAACCAGCTTACAAAAATAACACTAAAACATGAAGCTGCGAATTGACAGATCGTGAATCATGTTTGAGGGTATAGTTTTAAGTAATTATCAGTCTAATCTATTGGAGTAATTGGAGTGAAATGTTGAATGATCTGACTTTTGATTTGAAAGATTTTAGTTATCCTTTTTAACCATAATATATCATCATCATCATCACTTAATGCTTAATCTCGCAATAAAGCGAGGTCTAGAGAGGTCTGATAGTACGCAGCTTTATCCTTATATAATAGAGAGGTTATTTCTGATAGATCTATATACAAATAAGACAATATAAGAATGATAAAAGTTTCAGAGAAAAGTTAAACCTAGCATGGAAATTTTTTATGTAACTAAAAATACAATAAAAACATAAATAAATGCCTGATGGAGTCCAAATCTGCGAGTACCTGATAAGCTACAAAGGCCATCCCTTCTTGTCTCTAAATAAGTAAGGAGACCTTCCTTAGAGACCCTGACGGAATGACATCCTACTATCCCCCCCACACCTGTCTTGTGAAGCCAAGTTTAATGCCCGTAAGCCTTGTCTAATACTTAACCTTATATAGGGGAGAGAGGACGTTGGGTATAACTTTCTACGTGTTAATCTGCGCATCTTGAGTCATCATCTCCTAATAACCAACGTACCATTTTGACTAACTTTAAAGGTTAATTCTCTACCCTTATTCGATCACACCAATCTTTTCTATTACTAGTCATTACCTCATTAAGGGCCAACTCTGATATGTTCTCCTTGATCACTTCCCGCCAGTTCTTGTAAGACCTTCCTCTTCTCCTCTTACATTCACTAAGTATTATTCCCTCACAGCTTCAGAGCATCAGATGACCTCCTATTCACATGCCCATACTACCTAAGCCTAGTCTCTCTCAACTTGTCAGCAAAGCTAGTTACCTATAGTCTATCTCTCACCACCCGATTCTGGACTTTATCTCTCCTGGTAATGTCACACATCCACCGAAGCATATGCATTTCTGCTACCAACAACTGTCTTATATGCCTATATTTGGCAGGCCAACACTCTGTCCCATATAACGTAGTTGGACGGATCACCGTTTTATAAAACTTCCCATTGAGTTTTAAAGGAATCTTTCTGTTACATAAAACCCCTGATGTACTTCTCCATTTGGCCCATCCTGATCTAATACGATGTACTATATCAGCATCGATATTACCATCACTCTGAATAACAGACCTGAGATATTTAAAACTCGTCCTTTGTGATATGATATCGGTACCAATTACTACTGCCTCCTTATGTACCATCTGGTTTCCTGAAAAGTTACATTCTAAATACTTCGTCTTAGACCTGCTCATTTTAGAGCCTTTCGATTCTAACGTATATCTCCAGCTTTCTAACTTAGAATTGACCCCCTCTTTGGTCTCATCCACTAGGACAATATCGTCCGCAAATAACATACACCAAGGTACCTCTCCTTGAATATGTTTAGTAATTTCATCTAACACTAATGTGAACAACAAAGGACTTAACTCAGATCTTTGGTGGAGTCCAACATTAATAGAAAACGCTTCTGTGTTGCCTCCTATCGTCCTTACGCTAATCAATGCTCCTTCATACATATCTCTAGTTACTTAATATAGGTAATAGGAATGCCCTTGGCCTCCAGACACCTCCATAAGAGGTCTCTAGGAACCCTGTCATACGCCTTCTCTAAATCAATAAAAACTATATGCAAATCTCGTTTTCGTTCCTTGTAGCATTCCATGAGTCTACGGAGTAGATGTATTGCTTCTATCGTGGACCTACCAGGCATAAATACAAATTGGTTGGCCGATACAAAAGCAACTCTCCGGATTCTCTTTTCAATTACCTTCTCCCACAGCTTCATGGTATGACTTAATAGTTTGATGCCTCTATAGTTGTGACATTGTTGGATGTCCCCCTTGACCATGTATAAAGGGATCAACCTACTTAATCTCCATTCATCTGACATTTTGGATGACTCTAGGATCACATTAAAGAGTTGTAGTAACCATTCAATGCCGACAACTCCTAATCATTTCCATACCTCTATAGGGATCTTGTTTGGCCCTACGACTCTTTTGCTGCCCATCCCTCTGAAAACCTTTGTAATTTCACCCTCGTGAACCTTTCCTAAGCGCACCTAATAAGAATAGGCCCCGTCACGGAGGGTTTGCCTAATTCTACGTTGCCCACTATTTCTTCGTTATACAGGCCATAAAAGTATCTCTGCCATCTCCTCATGATGGCTTGGGCCTCTGTGAGTACCTGTCCTGCTTCATCATGTATACAGCCAACTTGGTTGAAATCATTCGCTCTATGTGCCCTATCTCATGTTAGCTTGAAAATCTTTTGTGCTCCCTTTAACGTATCCAAGTCCCTGTACATAGTCTCATATTCTTCTCCTCTAGCCACTGCGATAGTTTTCTTTGCCTTTTGTTTTGCCAGTCTATACCTTACTCTGTGAATTTCTCTTTCCGCCTCTGTTAAACTAGCTAAAATATCTTTAAAAGCTCTCTTTTTTAAAATATCTTTAAAAACTCTGTGAATTTCTCTTTCCCTAGACCTTGGCCGACCACCATCAATCTTCCATTCGCCCTCCTCCCTGCCCTTTGGGTACCCTTTTGGATACCCCTAGGTGTTTTGTGGCAATTGCACGCACTACGGAGGCTACATCCTCCCACATCAGATTTGCATCCCCACTCACAGACCATGTTGCATTAAACCGAACTTGCGTCTTAAATTGGTCCACCTTATCCCCTTTTAGCCTCCACCACATAATTTTACGACAATGCGTGGTAAAAAACTGTGACGTCCATCTCTTAATCCCTAAATCCAACACTACCAATTTATGTTTAGTCGATATGCATGCAGCTAGTAGTACTTTGCAATCTTTGCACCATGATCTGACACCTTTCTTGACAATGAGATAATCTATTTGCGTTTTGGACGTACTACTCTGAAAAGTTACCAAGTGCACTTCATTTTTCTTAAATAGGGAATTAGCTATAACTAACTCATACACTACGACCATGTCCAATAAAGCAATTCCGTTATCATTTTTAATGCTGTATCCGAAGCCCCCATGAGCTCCTGTATATCCGTCAGTACCAGCCCCTATATGCCCATTAAAATCACCTCCAAGGATGATCTTCTTTGTATCAAAGAATTGTAGCAGCACCTCATCCAGCGCCTCCCAGAACAAGCGTCTTTGTTGTACATCTGAACCCGCTTGAGGTGCATACGCATAAATGACATTGAGAAACACATTGCCAAAAACAATTTTAGCTACCATAATCCTATCATTTACCCTTGTAATCCCCACCACTCTATTTATAAGTTCCCTGACCATCAGGATACCTACCCCATTCTGCTTCCGCGTACTTCCCGAGTACTATAGTTTGAAACCTCCTATCTACTTTACTTTAGCTCTTGACCACTTTCTCTCCTGAATGTAGACTATTTGGATCCTATACTTGTATAAAATGTCCACTAATTCTAAGGACATACCTTTTAGGGTCCTAATGTTCCAAAAATCGATTCTCATTTCGTCCTCTCCTTTTTTATCCCGGCATGCTGCACACACCGACTTGCTTAAACTGATTCCAACCGTTCAAATTAAAGACATCCCTCCTGCCTCATGTCTACCCTGGTCCCTTAGGTCTAATCCTAAGAAGTCCTTAAAAATCTGGTACTAATAATATCAACCATAATACATGAACTCTATAATTAATAACTCATGTCATCCTTGTTGTAAATCTATATATCTTGACCATGATGAGCTTATAAAGGAAAGCTGGCAAGGTTTAAGAGAGTAACTCCAAAATATTGACGAGATGCCACGTCTTTGAAGAAATGATCAATGTTTTTCATGGATATAAGACAAAAAACGCAAGTCACGTTGGAGATGTTACCTCTGAGTTTGTCTATAGTAGATACACTATTTCTAATTGCCAACCAAAAGATAAAGGATGCTTTAGGGTCTGCTAGGGAACCAAACAAGCTTCCACCAAGAGACTTGACTGTTAAGAGGCTTGATAAGATTCATACATGATATATTGGTGAATATTTTTGGAATTATGATGTATCCACTCAAGTTGATCTTCCATCGACATGCAAGGATAATAAAAAGGTGCACTGCTTATTAAGTAGGCAAGTCCCATATATCAGCAACTTCATTCCTCAACACTTATCACTCTATTCACTTTAACATTTGGAGGAATAAGTAGCCTCAAATGTTCCAATTACCGTGATTCATAATGTTCCTTAATTTGAGGATTTGGTTAAAGGACCATTAATTACATCAATTCAACTTGATGGACCAGAAGCTTTGGTTCTTTATGATATAAGTATGCATCCACTTCACCCAGATAGATTGGGGATTAGTTAACAACTCCAAATCTTCCTAGCTAGGTGCATTTTGTTGGTGCTCTGTGTTAGATATTGCCTAAGCTTCTTTTCTCTTCGGTTAAACACACAATAGAACATTTAAATTTCGCACCTTGTGGTTATTGGCTTGAACAGTCCATAGGAAATTCTCTAAGGATCTTTCATCGTCCTTGATCTTTTTTTAGGTATGAACAAAATAACAGAACCAATGAATATGCATTCTATTTAACACAAAATTGGTAAGTTGGATCCTTTGAATATAAATAGAAAATTATTGTTTTAATGGTTGACTCTTCTTTTGATTGCATCAAATAATGGTTGACAGTCCTTGAAGATCACCATCTTATCAAATATAGGTATGCCAAGATATTTGAAAGGCAATTTTGGTAAGTTTAGACTTGATATTCTTATTAGCATCTCATCTTGATTGGTAGAATCCGATGAAACATATAAGTAGCTCATGTGTTTGTTCATAGTGAGCCTTTAGAGAGAGTTGAACAAGCTCAGACACTTAATAAGAACATGGATTGAAGTTGTCGTCACCACTGAATAGTAGTAAATCATTAGCAAAAGCTAAATTGAAAAGGTTTAGCTACTTACATTTAAAATGGAATTTGAAACATTGTGATTAGTTGATTATGGAAGTTATAATTTGACCTACATATAAATTGTAAAAAGATAAAGCAATAAAAGGTCTTCTTATTTAACACAAGGAGTAGGATCCCTATTAACTAAGAGAATGAAGCAAATAGATACAACCCTTAATTTAAGTGATAAACAAATTAAGAAAGCCAAAAACTATGAGGCATCCAAGATAAAAGATTAACTAACTAAAACAAAAACTTTAGTAAATTATTTTTTAAGAACCAACTTTGAATGCTCTCTTGGTTTGATAGCTCTTAAAGAGATCTTAGGTAATGAGCAAGTATCACCAATGTTTCCCCTTTAATAAATGCTCCTTGACTCATCGAGGAATGATCCAAGAATTGACTTAAACCTATTGGCTAATATTTCATAGATAAATTTATAAGTAACATTGTATCATGATATAGGTTTGTAGTTACTTAGATAATTAGGGTTTTTCTTCTTATGAATGAGATTTGTATAAGTTTTGTTGAGTTCCTTAATCTTGATCCCTAAAATGAAAAACTCTAAGATAGTGTTGGTAAGTTCCAATTTTTTTTAGAAAAATAGGACATTAAAGCCATTTAGGCTATGGGATTTGTAATGAGTATTCCTAGGTCCCAAGCTTACCTCTGTAAGTGTATGATTTGTTCGTTGAAATTAGCATAACAAGAATTAAACCAAGAGCCAAAAAAGATTTATAAGTGCATTATCTAACTTCTTTTTGATAAGCCAACTATCCATCATTTTATTGGACCAAGTACGTAAAGCTCCTGTAAAATTTATATCAGTGAGTTGAGTGGAGGACATGCAATTAAGGAAATCATCAGTTCTACATCCCTCATTTAGCTTATGCCCATCAGTGTCTTGAGAGAATAAAGTACAATTAAGTCCCTTAATACATCAAGTTTGGTTTATAGAAGACCCTAGTGATTTCAGTTCATTCTATAGCAATCTCCTTTGAAACTCAAAATTAGAAGCATTCATAAATGTGATCATAAAGATTTTATCTACCAAGTGTAATTATAAATGAATGAACTAGTATGAAGTTGAGAGCTATTTCACCTTCTCTTTGTTAAGATCATACCTAATGATGATCCTGCCATTAAAGTAAAAATGATGCTTAGGAATCATCTCCCAATCTTTATCAAGAATCACCTTACAGTGTTGTAAATTTGATAACTTTAATTTTGTCTCCAAAATCCCTACAATATAAAATTTTATTTAGTCTAAAAAATCCTTGATTATATGTTTCTTTTGTGGCAATACATATTCCTTACATTCCAAGCAACTAACATACAATTGATATTAGGTCTTGAGGACCTTTTATCTTATTTTTCCTATATGTTTTCCTCTTCATACCATGATCATAACTATTTTCCTTATCCATAGGGACCTTACCAGGTAGATCACGATTCATAGATTCAACCAAAGTGGATTGCTGATGTTCTTTGGATGAGATATCACTTATTAGATTCTAAGACATAACATCTAGATTCAGGGTTGAGTCAGGAGGCGTATTAGAAGGGATAAGCTCACTTACATTATATTGCATAGTTGTTAATGATTCAAGGGGGTTTTCCATACAATGATCTAGTGTTGGAGTGTTAAGAATTTCATTAGAACAACCTAATTTATATCTCCTTCTACTATCTATAAAGATCATTTTCTTAATATTTGGAAGCTTCAATTGATAGCTAATTTCAATGATATCCTCTGTTAATTCTCCATGCTCATCTAACCTTATAATAGTTAGTTCTTTAGGAAGATTCACATTCAGATTCACCTTTACATATATCCTTACAAAGCCTACTCTTCTTATTATTACAGTTAACTTTTCCAAGAAAAGAGGACCTCTATTGGCATCAGCAAGATGACTTAACCTAGTTGTCATATCGAATCCATAAAGGAACATTCTTTAGCTTTATGTCTCAAATATTTAAGCCCAACCTCCATTTCATCAGCATAAGTGGTTCTCCTTGAATATGATATGGTCCTTCTTCTTAAACCTTTTACATACTCTAGAATCATTAAGCATTACACTCTTCAGGTGAGATCTCAATCATAAGACTAGAAATAAATCATAAACATGCATCTCTTTTCTCCATAAAATAAGCCATTAGCATGCTTAACCATTTGGCCATATTTTGTTAGAGGACTTCAATAAGGGAGAGACTAAGTGTGTTCTGGTGGAATAGGAACTAGGAAAAGGAAAGGGAAATTAGTTTGTCAAAAATTAAAAAACTGTTGCCTACTACTTAGCTCCATGTTCTCTTTGAGGGATAAGATAATGGATTAAGAGAGGTATGGGCTATTATAGTCCTTCTTTAGGGTAAGTATTTAGGTTTAAGAGGACAGTTGGAAGTTTTAAGAAGGGGTAATGGAAGTAGGAAAAATGTTTAATGCATGTTAAATAACTTGAGGTTCCATTGGAAAGAAAAGTGATGCAATGAAGAAGAAGAAAAGTGGAGTGGAAAGGGAAAAAGAAAAATCCTAAGATGAAGAGCCAAAGAGGAGACAAGTTGCCTAAAGGTAGCTAGAGGAATAAGAAGGAAATTGAAGAGTAACCAAAGAAGAAACAAGTTGTTAAAGTGAGGTTTATAAGGAAAGGAAGTAGAGGGAGAAGTGGGCATTAGAAAACCCTACTTAATTAAGTAACATGCAAAAGGGAAAGAAATTTAGTTTTGGAATAATATGTAAACAAGCCCTTAATCCCAATTTCTATCTTATAGATTGTATTGCAAAAGGCTAATTAGGAGAAAGAGTTTGTTTTGAATTTTACACATAAAAAAAAAGATATATGAAAAAAATCACAGTCAGATATGCAATACTTTATTGGATGATGAAAAGATACTTTGTATTTTGGTAGATTGCTTATATATGAATTTAGAAATTCTTTCATAACTTAATAATTAAATTTTCATGTCAATATTCACAAAATAGTAAGCATCAACATCCATTTATTTACAATTGTATTGTAACTCAAACATGATAGAAAACAAATGGTGGTTTTGAATTTTGATAACAGAGATAAAGAACAATAGATCTAGATTGAGGGATGGTTGCTCCAAATGACAATTGATTAAATATGCTTAGAAAATGAGAACTGTGATGAAGATGGCTTAATGATCTTTGTATTAAAAATAACCTATAGAACAATATGGATTTCTGATTAGTGTGTGTACATTTCTACACTATATTTAAATAATATATTGATTATGTCAGTTAAGCAATCAACAAGTTGTAATAAAATTTCAATCATTCTAAAATAATTTATAGGGAGCAAATTAAACACAAAAATATATTTTTAGTTACTAAAAATGCAAAAAATGAATACCAAGAGATAGATACATACTAAGCATCTTCTTTAGATTGGATTTATAGAAAACAATTATCAGGTAGGATTACACCACAATTCATAAACAACAACCACAGAGACACTAAGTAATGGTGATGATAACATGCACCTTCACAAACAACAACAAAAAGGCATCATGTTACCCTAACAATCCTAAAGAACAAAAAAAGAACATCAACAAGCAACATATTAAAAAAAAACAAAAGTGAAAAGTGAAAAAAACAAGAAAAAGAAATTATAAATTGAAGAAAGGAAAGAAGAATAAGAGAATATGTTCCTCACCTCACAAGTAATGATGAAAATTAAACAAAACTTATCTTGCCTGAATTGAATCTTACTTCCCTTAATCATTCTCTACACTTTTTAGTCCTCTCCACTTCTTGAATCGAAGCTTCCTGCCTTTAATCACTTCTTAATTAATGAAATTTTCCTAAAACTAATTAACCTACTTCTATTTGGGAGATGAATTCAAACTATTATGCTTTATGTGGCATCCTGTGGAATGTGATAAATGATGTCGAATGAAGCCAAGCCATATGAAATTGTTTGCTACATAGGATATTCTTTCCATGTAGGAAACGGAATTACAAATGAAGTTTCTCTTAAGAGGACAAGTAGGGCTCTTAATAAAAACTTGACAATAAGGGGAATAGACGATATATCAACTAAAATATAAGAGTGGTATTTGTTTTTAAAAATGAGGGGCCAATGTGATAGTTTGCCAAACCCCAGCGAGTCCTAAGAATTTAACCTTTAATGTTTTAGATCAAACCCAACATAATCTAAATGCTACAACAAAATATACAATTTTATAGATTACCATATGAGGATCCCAACACATATCACCAATTTCTTAAATATTTGTGACATATTCAAAATTAATGGGAAAATGAATATGCCATTAAGTTGAGGTTATTCCGATTCACACTAAACGATTGGCAAAGCAATGGATATACATTAGTTACTACTTAGGAGAGTCTTGCATAGAAATTTCTTATAAAATATTTTCCACTTTTTAAGATAGTAAGGCTTATTGATGATATCTCTTTATTAAAGATTGTAAGGCTTATTAATGATATCTCTTTATTACAATAGTGCAAAAATGATACTTCATAAGAAATATGGGAGAGTTATATAGATCTAATAAGGAAATACATACACCATGGACTTCTAAGTTGGATGCAAGTGTAGACCTTTTACAATAGTCTAGTAAACTTTATACATGTTATATAATAGATTGGGTAGAACATTGAATAATAAGACTCTAGAGTCATCCATATAGTTTATCAAAGAGATTGAAATAAATAACTACCAATGATAGTTAGGAAGGATGAGAGCAAATAGATCAATAGGGATCCATATTGTAAATATTATGACTACCCTAATAGAGATGATGGTGAGAAAATTAGATAACTTGACCACTATATTAAAAAAAATCAAATTATAAGCTGAAAGTTTTATAGGGGAGGACATCAAGGTATGGAGTGCCAAATTGAAATTCCATGGTTAAGTTAGTGAATCAAATTGATTTTATGGGACGTGTATAAAGGCAAAACCACCCCTATAATAAGACATATAATTCAAAATTGAGAAATCATCCAAATTTCTCCCTGATTAATTGATGAGGTATTTGATGTGTGTAAGTTTTAATTAATTAACCTCAATAATCCATAAGCACACGGGTCGTCCACATAGTACCTAAGGTGTCAATCCTACGAAGAGGGATAATCTAATTTTAAAATCTAAGGACAAAATAAATCGCAGAAATTTAGAATATAACGAAACTAAAACAAGAATTCAATTCAATCAATTCAAGAATCAATCACGAAAATATTAACAATTTAGCAATTACAACGCACACTCAAGAATCAACCTAAGGAACTACAAATTGAGAGAAAGGAAATTTACCTATCTTTAATGCTAACCTAATTGATTATGAATTACTGGATTATTGGTTCTAGACGACCCTAAGGTTGATTACTCTCTCTCGAGTTATAATCATTAACCCTAATTTGTAAGCCCTAATCAGCTTATGGAAGTTTCAATATCTAAAATAAAAACCTATCCAAAATTCATATAGAGTCACATCCAAAGCATTATGTAGACACAAAAAACAAAGCTTCTTGTACTAGGAAATTATTGCCAGACTTAGCCAAAAGCATAAACTATTATGTGCTAATAAAACCCTTAACATCTTAGCTTTTAATATCTTTTTGTATTATATTTAGTTTTTAATAGCTTTTAATTATTGCCAGACTTCCTACAGAGCAAAACCTTGCTTATCCGTTCATAAAGACATTGACTTAAAAGAGCTTTGAGGGTCACCTAGAAGGGATGGAAATGAGGGATATGCCATACTTGCTTTAGGGCAAGTAGGAGATTGTTGGAATTATGTAAATATAGTGCCTTGGAAAGCAACGATATTTACATGTAACTTAATTTTCTTCCAGTTACAGTTTTGTAATGAAAATATTTATTATTAATGAAATAAAAGAGTTTGGTTTTATATGTATTTGGTTTTATATGTATGAGCATTATATAACTAGTCATAAGGTACCAAGATTCTTTTGTAAATAATATAAATATACATGGAGATGTATGTGAAACATGTATATTATTAGAATCTAAATTAATTGATTCACAGTTGAATAATCAAGTTGATCGCTTGATTATGATTTAGACTGTAGTATTGCAATTTATGTCCATGTAAGTAAAGGAGTTTACTTTAAGGAAATGATGAGTTTCATATCTTGACAGTAGTTGACTATCGATAATGGCACTATTAAATGAATCTGGAATCAAGTATGTTTTAAAGAATAAAGTGGGTTGTTACTTTAATCTTAAAAC